>JAXGGT010002090.1:0-26260 GCA_035583425.1 Marsdenia floribunda | reverse complement strand
AGCCTGTTGAGGCGAAATAAGGTGATTCATTACTCCTTCTACATATACATTGGGTTACGTAAATTTCTGTAAGATCACGCACCATCCATTAAGATTTACTAGTCCAAAGATATGATCCAATTGAAAGATATACACTTTTATTATTTATAAATATATAATATTTTATAACTTTTGACTTCTAATCGTTTTATGACTAGAACTATACTTATATTTATCTAATCAAATCACATTGTTTACTTCCTAACAACTCTATTAGGAATGTAACTCTAAATATGTCACATGTTTGAATCCAATTAGATATGCAATACAAAAATCATAACATAATTAATATATACAAAATTTAGATATAATTTAATATATATATATATATATATTATAAAAGAATTCTGATATATTTAATTTAAAAATAAAAGAAATAAAATATTCATTCTAATATACATATACTCTATATACTAAATTAATAATTTTTTGATAATTATAATAAATAGTTGAGATAATCATAAAATTTACAAAATAAACATTATAATTAAATTACAAACCTAATATTTATCCAGTTACAAGTCATCATCCTAATTTTCTTCTTTTTTATTCTTATTGTTGTTGTTATTATTATTATTGGGGATATATTCTATATTATTATTTTGTTAAACTTTTACTATAATATTTAAGTGCTCTTTTTATAATGGTTACCCTTTTTCTTTTCATTTAAAATATAAATTACATGTTGAAATATTTTTATGACTTTTGTGAATTTTATATTGATTATTAATGAGTTGTGAAAGTTTGTCGTATATAACCAATTAAAACTGAAATAAATAAAATTTGAGTAAACAAAAACTGAAAAACTAAGGAAGGAAATTTGATATAGATAAATAATAGAAATACTTTTATTAGAAAAAAACAAAAAAAGTTTGATAAAATATAAAACTAATTTCTTTAGGTATTTGTAGACATGTATTAGAAATATTTTTATCGGAAAAAACTATCATAAATAATTTTACATCATTTGACTCTTTATTAAAATTTTATATAACTATAAATGTTTCGAAAACTTATAAAAAATTTTTAAGTTATTTTTCATTTTACAAACTTTAGAGTAAAATAATAGATGTTTATACAAATTTTTAAACTTTCAAAGTTTTAAAATTATTTTAACATTTTAAAACATTTTATATTTTTTTAGTTCACCCAATAATTAAAATATAAATTACATGTTGAACATTTATTATTGATATTTTTATAACTTTTGTGACTTTTATCCTGATAATTAATGAGTTGTGAAAGTTTGTCGTATATAACTAAAATTGAAATAAATAAAATTTGAGAAAATAAAAACTGAAAAACTAAGGAAGGAAATTTGATAGAGATAAATAATAGAAATACTTTTATTAGAAAAAAAAAATCAAAAAATTTGATAAAATATAAAACAAATTTCTTTAGGTATTTATAGACATGTAATAGGAGTATTTTTATCAGAAAAAACTATCATAAACAATTTTACATTATTTAACTCTTTATTAAAATCTTATCTACCTTAAAAAATGTTTTGAAAACTTATAACAAAATTTAAGTTATTTTTCAATCTATTAAGGTTAGAGTTATATAATAGATATTTATGCAAACTTTTAAAACTTAAAAATATTTTAAAAGTATTTTAAAATTTTAAAACATTTTATATTTTTTAATTCACCCAATATTAAACAACTTTTTTGATTATATTAATTATGAGCTTCTAAAATTCTACATTTTTAATTGAGAAAAAAAAAACAATGATAACTAATATATATATATATATATATATACATATTTGAAAAAAATCTAATAATTTTTAATATATATTTCTAGAAAATATTAATTTTTTTTTCCTTTGTCGAAATTTATTTTGGATTTTGAAATTTTGGTTTATACATGCAACAAAATCTAAGCATAATATTATAAGATCTAAACATTTTTTTTAAATACAATTTCTCTTTCTTAATATAAGATAAGGGATGAGATAAAATAATAGTAATAATAGTTTTGATAAAAAAACTTACCAAATGCAAATATTTTCAGATTTTAAAAGTTATATATATACTATATTACTTGAGAAATTTTTATAAAATGATATCGTTTTAATATAAATTTTATTAAGATATTATATTTTTAAAAATAAAAATTTAAAATAATAAAATTCAAAACCTAAAATTCAAAATTCAAAACTTAAAATATTAAAATTTAGTATCTTAAATTTAAAATCAACGACACATATTCGTTTAATATCTAAATATTATCAATTAACAGATTAATTTCATTAAAAAAAAAGATTAATTTTTTTAAAAATATAAGGTTTTAATTCAAATTAAAAAAAAAATCTTTGATTATAAAGTGCATGAATTTTTAGAATTAAAGCAATTTTTTTACAAAAATTAAAAATTATAATCACATAAAAATTTTAACATTGAAAGCATACTTATGATCACAACAATATTTTTATAATTTATTTTCAATTCAATTATAATTTTAAAAATTAAAATTATGAACTCAACATAAGATAAAATGTGTTAGTTCTTTTATACACATATATATTAGTTAGTATCTTAGAAGATGCATTAAAAAATTCTTTCGCAACAATTTTTATTCATCCTTTCTCGATAATAAATATTAATTTATTTATTTTTTTTTTTTTTTTTTTTTTTTTTTTACAAATTGAATGTAATTAACAATAATTACCAAATTTTAGATATCGTCTTGATATTAGACGCAATAACACTATATATATACAATATTTTTAATTCCCATTGATCCTTTGATTGTTTTAATTTGCACTTGCTTTAGTTTCTAAATAAAATACAAAGTTAAACTATTTAGACTTTAAACAGTCATTTTGTAAGTCATCTATCAAATTTAATAAAATTATTACTTAGTTTGATTCCTAAAATTACTTAATTCGAACATCACCTAAATGTTTTACGATTCGACATATATTTGTAAATGCAAGTATATCTGCATTGTTGGGCCTCCGTGGATAGATTAGTTTGGGCCAGAAGGGCACCTCAAAAAAAACCTATTCATAATTAGCTAATTCGATCACTTTCCATTGTAATTTGTTTTTAAACAAAATACAATCAAACTATTTATTCATTAGTTATTTCTTTCTTTCTTTCTTTTTCTTTTCTTTGTTTTTTTTTTTTTTTTTTGAAATTTTGAGCCACTTTCACCTCTGACATGTCTCAAATTTATGACCTCTTGGATCATGTTCATTAGCTATTGTAGACGGCAAAAAGTCATAAAAAGTAATTTTAATTAATTAAGTGGTAATTTTAATTAATTAAGTGGTAAATAAAATTCTACTTAATTACCTTTTACCTTTTACTAATTACTTATTACCAATTACTCTTTATTTATTTCGACGAATCATATGCTGACACGTGGTAATATAACAAAGAACAATCAATCAGAATTAAAGGAGTGTCTCGGCCAACCAGAGAGCACCACGTAACCACACGAGACTCTTACCTTGTCATCTCTTCCTCTATAAATAGAAGAGCAAGAGGAGCTTCAAAGACACAAGTTCTTAAAGGTAGCAAAGCTCTACATATTGGATATTTCCCTTTCCAGGTCCAATCCATTTTCGAGATTAAGCCTCAAAGGCTAATCAAAGATCAAGTCCAAAGGGTGCTCGAATCCATTGAACTCACATACTTTAAATTAATAAAATATATATTATTTCACATCAATTTCATGCAAAATTCCCGTCCACAACTATTTCTTATTTAGATTATTAATGAATAGAACTAAAATTGAAATAAATGTTGTTTATTTATAATACAACAATACAAATTCAAAAAATAATTATTCTCAGATCAATTTTTTTTGTATATATGTCTTTCAAGTTTTAAGGAATTTGCATGAATTTGATCAAAATTAAATAAAATATCATTAGTTTAAAAAAAAAAATGTAGAACACCAAAATAATTAATATATATATTTTTTCAATGTTTAAAAGAAATAATTTAAAAATCAAATTGATTAATTTTTTTTTACTTAAAATAAACATGTCCATGTCACATGTTGAACACAAAATTTAACTAAGATATAATTAATTTAATCATATTTTGTTTGAAAATCATAAAAAAAAAAAATCATATTTAATTTACCAATAAACTAAATAAAATACTCATTCTAATATATATATATATACGTTGTTGTT
Source organism: Marsdenia floribunda (assembly GCA_035583425.1). Lineage (NCBI taxonomy): Eukaryota > Viridiplantae > Streptophyta > Magnoliopsida > Gentianales > Apocynaceae > Marsdenia > Marsdenia floribunda. The sequence goes on along the minus strand of JAXGGT010002090.1, from coordinate 22,068 downwards.
TTTAACCATAGTTTCTACTCCACTCTTATTAGAAAGAAGAGATTGGAAGAATTTGCTTGATGAATTGTTAGATTTAATTTTGTATCAATTAGTTTTGCTCCCAAATTGCATCCGCTTTAGTGGTTTTTATTTTTTTTTGCAATGAATGGCTTTCTGTTGCACTTGAAAATAAACAAAAGTAGAACAGAGTTAATCCAATGCTCTTCATCTCTACTATAGATAAAGATTATTGCAATTTGTTCGATATATGGAATAGTAAAGTTTATAATTTTCAGTTTCTTGTGCAGTGGTTCTTCTCTTGGTTGGTGGACTATTGCAGAGATGAATATATCTATCACGTTAATAAATATTTTCTCCTTCAAAACTATACATCTACCTTCTATAATTCGTTCTATAATTCGTTCGCCCGAATTATATATTATTTTATCTCTAAGGTTGTTCTGTCTTGTGGTCCGTCGTTAAATCCTAATAATTTTATGTGTACTACTGAAAAAATGGGCAAATACGATTGTTGAAGAGTCATCATTTTTGCTTAATATCGCAGCTAGACAACTGTTTTTTGACCATCATTTTTGATTGCGTCGTTTTTTATAAACCATTTTTGAAGACCCCGGAACCAAATACGACGGCTAAAACAGCTGTCGTTTTTTGTAGGCAAATACGGTGGTTGGAGCAAGCAAAAACAACGGCTGGGCATCTATCGTTTCTACTCCTTGGATTTTTATTTTTATTTTTTTTTTTGGAAATAGACATATACAATTTGGAGCAAATACAGTGGTTTATAACTGTCGTTCTTGATTTTTCAAAAAAAAAAAAAAAATTAGGATTTAAAGTTTTAATTAAGATTTAATTTGAGATTAAGATTTAATTACGAGTAAAAAATGACGATTATTTTTACTCTAAATACATAGTTTTTTAATTATTATTTTAATTAAAATAATTTTGAATTTCAAACAATTTTTAATATTAAAATTTGAAAATAAAATTAATATTCATGAAGGATAAGAATAATTCAAAATACAAAATGTTTCCTTAAATAAAAAGTATTTAATAATTCAAAATATAAAATAATTCATTAAATAAAAAATATTTAACGACTTAAAATACAAAATAATCATGACCAATTAAATGATTCAAGTTTTCACCCTAACTTGTTACGCATGAAAAATTTGGGAAAACATATGTCTACTATCTTTACTCTGACCTTCGAGGATTGACAAAATTGATGAGGTATTTACATTCTTCTTTTGACTGCAAAATGAAACAAAATCATTTAAAATAAGAGATATGTAATTGTTGCATTGCCACAATTAAGAATTTTTAAAGATTAACTGAAATTCATTGGAAAAGTTTGCATTGCAGCTTGTGGTCTACTTTCCAAATGCACATTTGGGCATGCATAAAATATTCCATGAATTAACATTTCATTCTCAAGGACATATGTCAATGTAAAACATGAGGAGATCTAGCTTCCTTAAATTCCACCAAACTGTGACAAAGCACTATCATTTAAACAACTAGTGGTGCTAATAAGACAAACTGTGTTAATATCTCTAGACACTTGTCAAAGTTCAATCAAAGAATAAATGCCAATCATTCAAACATACCTTAAGGAGACCATTTAGGCATAGTTGGAGATTCTACAACATTTCTATCAAGCCCAGCTACACAAATCTTCTACACATCACTGAGAAAAGAAGAAAATGAACATTAAAACAAAAAGAGAGAAAGATAAATGAATATATGAGTTTTGAAGCAAAAGGCATTAACTTTAGAATTATAAAACATTGTGGATTAGCGCTTGAAGAGATTGAGACTCTCAATAAAGTTACAGGGAAAAGACCTATTGATAGCATGTTTATAGAAAATATTAGTCTCCATTGCTATGCTAAGAGAGCACTTCCCAGTCAAGTACTAGAAATTGTTGATCCACAAAATGAACCTTTCTATTAGGAGAATAAAGAAAACAAAAGTATCCAATCAAATTTTAAGTATCCTTTTCATTTTCTCTTTATGTATCCAATCAAACTAATAGCATAAAATGGAAAATTTATCAAATAAGGATGACTGTTGCCTAACTTTATTGAGAATCTCAATCTCTTCAAGCTATTAGTTCTCAAACAAAATGTTATTTTAAAAAAAAGATATATGTACATTCCTCTAGATACTATGTAGTTGTAAACATATTTTCATCTAGAATCATATATTCCTCATTAGTTCAATCCATGACCAGAAAATATTGAAATACATGCATTGAACAAATCTTCAGGTTACATGGGCAACCATAGTTCTCGCAGAAAGAAATGTAGGAGACATAACTTATCCAAATATCATAAACATCATGCTTGGGAAGAAAGGTTTCCCCATCAGTACAAAATATAATTCCTATGACATGGTAGAAAAAGAAAATCAATTGATTGACTACATCCAAATACCACATCATAGTATTAGTCAGCTTATGTACATATATACACAAGAAAAATGCTGCAAACAGGAACAAAGACACATTGGGGAATTTCTATATCAACAACTATTACCACTTTGTGATTTGCATATCAGTGGACAATACAAGCATTATAAGTTCCAAAGATCATAATTCACAAGTAAGGAAAAGGAGAACGTAGATATTAAAAGAAGGGGCCAGAGTAATATCAATTCAAAAGAACAAACAGGTAAAAGTTTTTAGAAACTACAGTTATATATATATATTATCTTAATAGTCAATTCAACAAGCAAAGCTTTCTCATAGTAAGGTCAACTACCCCAACTACAAGAAAAAGAAACAAACAAAACATACCAGAAACTCCCACTACACAAAAAGAATAAAGGAAAATGGAACAAGATCCTAAGCTACACATCAATCTAAGGGCATCTTGATTACCTTGATTGATAAAGGAACAATTTCAGCACTAAAATCTCAATTTTAGTTTTTTTTTTTCATAAGATTATTTATAATATTTCATTACCTTCTTCTCGATTGAGATTCCTTCCTTGCAAGCTACATTATACTTTTGCAATGCCTCCTTAAGCTGAAGTTTCAATCTTTTCATCTCAATTGAAAATTCTTATTGCCATAATGAATTTAAATTAGTCAAATTACGAAAGAATTAAAGTTAAAGTTATGATTCCACACTAATTTCCTGTAAAGATTAAAGAAAACATTACAGGAAGAATCAAGCAATATGTTATATTATATAATGAAATTTAGTTCAGAAACAAGGAAGAGAACATGAAAGCAAGTTACTGATGTGTCAAGACTCCATGAAAGTTCACAATAATGAACTTTAAGAATGCAGGGCAAAAGAAGAAAACCATAGATAACTAACATAAGCAAATTTCACACACAGTAAATTCTATCCATTATTTTTAATCACATATAGGAACATAACATAGGCTGATAGGCATTATCATGCTTCCAAAGCTCATGGATTAGTTAACACTAATAATTGCAACACTGAAGCTTGAGAACACCCTCAAAGAATGAACATGAATTTCAACAATCGGTGTAGGGGAACTATTACCAGTGCAACTTAGAAGGCGTTGGACCAACTACAAGTCTTGTGTAAAAAAAAAAAATTATGAGACTTGAGTAAAAAAGGATAGTTTAGAAGAAAAGAATTCCTAATGGGAACATACAAATAATAAATCACCGAGGAATCCACATTCAGAAGAAATTATCATTACAATTTAACCATGTTATCCTTGACCAAAAGTATCTAGTTAACAACAACTTATTAACTGTTGGGAATTTAAGCTTCTAAATTCCCTCCCAGAATAAATGCAGAAAATATTAGAAATAGAGAAGATAAGAATACAAAGATTTAACGTAGAAAACTCCCAACAATAGGATAAAAACCACCAGGGCAACCAAGGCCAAGAAGAAAATCCACTATGTGAAAAATTATTACAATCACACAAATTTTCTCCTCACACCTACAACCCTAGACACCTACAAAGTTCTTACAAGAAAAAACTTCAATTCTCACCCAATGGAAATTTTAACTAGAGTTAAAAGTAATCTTCTTAAACTTTTAATTGGTGTACATAATCAAGGAGTTCAATCCTCCTTATATAGGGAGTAGGCTCCTCCTCCCTTCATTTCTAAACCTATGTGGAATAGGAAAAGGAGCAGCTATCAGACTCCACATATTCAACAATCTCCCACTTGGCGGCTGATCACATCAACTGCACTCCATGCTAGTGCGATGCCTAATTTAACCATGAAGGCCAGTTGAAGTTATGGAAAGCTTCAACTTCTCAATAGTAACCACCTTGGTCAATATATCTGTAGGATTCTTTGACCCAAGGATCTTCTTCAAGAACAAAGTACCATGACTAATTAGATCTCTAATGAAGTAGTATCTCAACTGGATGTGCTTTTTCTTCGCATGGAACACCGGATTCTTCACAAGATGAATGACACTCTGACTATCACTGTAGAGAACACTGTCATGCTGCTTCTTGCCCAACTCCTCAAGAAAGGTCTTCAACCAAATCATTTCTTTACCGGCTTCTGAAATAGCCATGTATTCCGCTTCTGTGGTTGAAAGTGCAACATTTTTTTGAAGTTAAGACATCCAACTAACTGCTGTACCACCGACTATGAAAGCAAATCCTGTAGTACTCTTCCTTGTATCTGAACAACTTCCCAAATCTGCATCAGAATATCCTTCCAAAACAACATCATTCCTACTGAAACATAACGCAGTTTTAGAAGTACCTTTCAAGTAGTGTAGTAGCCACTTGACAGCTTGCCAATGCTTCCTTCCTAGACATGAATCTGCTAACAACTCCCACTGCATGAGCAATATCTGGTCTAGTGCATACCATTGCGTACATTAAGCTACCAACTGCAGATGCATAAGGAACCTTAGCCATTTCTGCCTTGTCTTCATTCATCTTGGTGACTGCTCCTTTGTGAGATTGAAGTGAACCCCCAAAGGTGTACCTATGATCTTGGCATCTTGCATGCTGAATTTCTTTAACACTTTCCCAATATACTTCTCTTGGGATAATGTTAGGGAGCCTTCAGATCTATTCTTGCTGATGTTCATGCCCAAAATCTGTTTTACAACACCCAAATCCTTCATCTCAAACTCTTCAGATGGCTGTGTCTTCAATATGTTGATTTCATCCATATTAGAACCTGCAACTAACATGTCATCAACATATAATAGTAATATGATGTAGGATGGACCAAAATTTTTCAGATAACGACATTGATCCATGGCATACTTCTTGTACCCTTTCCTACTCATAAAACTGTCAAACTTCAAGTACCACTACCTTGGTGCTTGCTTCAGGCCATACAAACTCTTGGACAGCTTGTAGACCAAGTTCTCCTTCCCTGCTATTTGGAAACCCTTTGGTTGCACCATATAGATGTTCTCATCAAGATCACCATGTAAGAACATTGTCTTAACATCTAGCTGCTCTAGATGTAGATCTTCTGCAGCCACAATGCTCAACACAAGTCTAAAGGTAGTCATTTTAACTACGAGCGAGAAAATCTCATTATAGTCAATACCTCTTTTCTGCTAAAAGCCTTTCACTACTAACCTTGCCTTGTATCTCTTGCTGCCATCATGTTCTTCCTGAACCCTGAACACCCACTTGTTCTGCAACACCCTCTTTCCTGCTGGTAGGTCAGTCAAATACCAGGTTTGATTCTTCTCAAGTAAATTCATCTCCTCCTGCATGGCTAACTCCCACTGGGCTGCATCATCCATCTGCAATGCCTTATGATAACACAGAAGTTCTCCATTGTCAGTCAACAACAAGTAATTTGCTGAAGGAGAGAATCTCTGAGGAGGCCTACTAACTCTGCTGAATCTCCTCACTTCAGCCACTGGGGTGACTGGGGTGGTCTCCTCAACTGTCCTGCCTCCTGAACTCACACTTTTTCCTACAAGATCGTCTTCTGCAACGTCCTCCAACACTACCTTTTCCTTCTCTGTTGGTTTCTTTTCAAGTCTATCCTTGTACACAACATTTTCATTGAATGTGACATCTCTACTTCTAATGACCTTTTTGTTCTGGTTTACCCAAAGTGATATCCCATATCATCTGCACCATAGCCAATAAGAATGCACTTTCTTGCTTTTGGATCAAGCTTGTCCCTGTTAGCCTCTCTAACATGAACATAAGAAACACAACCAAACACTTTCAAGTGAGAGAGACTTACATCCTTACCTTGCCATTCATCCTCGGGAATCTTGAACCCAAAGGGAACTAAGGGTCCTCGATTAATGAGGTATGCTGTTGTGCTTACTAAATCTACCCAAAATGTCTTTGGCAGTCCTACATGAATTCTCATACTCTTTGCCCCCTCATTCAAGGTTCTATTCATTCTTTCATAAACACCATTTTGCTGAGGTATCTCAAGAATAGTTTTCAACATTCTAATTCCATTCTCAGCACAGTAATCAATAAACTCTGTACTACTATATTCACATCCATTATCAGACTTTAAAAATTTAATTTTCAACCCTGTTTCATTCTCAACAGCAGTCTTCCACTTCTTAAAGGTATTAAATACTTCTAATTTTTGCTTCAGAAAATAAACCCATACCTTTTTGGTGGAATCATCAATGAAGGTGACATAGTATCGCGATCTACCCAATGATGGGACTAATGTTGGCCCATACACATCTGTATGAACAAGCTCCAACTTCTCAGCTTTGGGCATCCTCCCTGATTTGGCAAAAGTAACTCTCTTCTGCTTCCCAAACACACATGGTTCATAGAAACCAACTTCTACCTCCTCCAGCTTTGGAATCTTCCCCTTCGAGACTAGCATCTTCATACCCTTCTCACTCATTTGACCAAGTCTTTGGTGCTACAGATCGAAGGATGATCAATATCATCACTTACTGAATTTACTTCCTCTGCAGGTAATTCTACCATGTAAAGAGTTCCCTTCTTCCAGCCACGAGCTACAACTAGATTACCCTTTACCACTATCCACTGGCCATCTTCGAATATAACTCGATATCCCTGAGCATCCAGTATACCAACAGAGATCAACATCCTCTTGAGTCCTGAAATATATTTGACATCCTTCAGTGTCCAGACTGTACCAACAAAAGTTCTAAGGTTTATATCTCCCATGCCTGTAATGTCTAAAGCTTCATCATCTGTTAGACGAACTTTGCCAAAATTCCCAATTCTGAAATTTTGCATCGAATCCTTGCAAGGAAAGGCATGGAAAGATGCACCAGAATCCATGATCCAAGATTCAAACTTCCCCTCAACGCAATATATCAATGCATCATCAATATCTTCGTGTGCTGCATTTACTGTGCTGTCATGCCTCTTTTCTTTAGGAGCAATAGGAGCAGTACACTGGTTTCTAAAGTGGCCGTTCTTCTGGCAATTCCAACAAGTAATATCCTTGCGAGGTTTGGATAGTCCTCGCTTCTTGGACTTTGATCTGCCATGCCTAGAACCTTGCCACCTTTTAGGATTTCTGCCTCTACTTTTCGTGCTTAATAAGGAACCTGTTGATTCTCCAGCGTTCCTCCTACGAACATCCTCACTAAGAATTAAATCCCTAATTCCTTCGTAGGTCAATTTCGTAGTCCCAAATGTACTGGCTACTGTTGTGACATTTCCTAACCAACTATCAGGCAATGAAGATAGCAACAATAGGGCTTGTACTTGATCATCAAATTTAATATCTACTGACACTAATTTCAATAGTAAGGAATTAAATTCGTTCACATGATTTTAACACTAGCACCTTCTTGCATCTTCGTGTTAACTAATTGACGAATCAAAAATACCTTGTTTGATGCTGATGGCTTCTCGTACATGTTTGATAATGCATTTATCAAACCATATGTCGTCTTCTCCTTGACGATGTTGTAGGCGACGTTCTTCGCCAATGTTAATTTGACGATGCCTTGAACCTGCCGATCTAGCAACTCCCAATCTACCTGAGACATCGTTTCCAGTTTCGTCTCGGATAGAGGTTGGTGCAGTTTCTTCTAATACAGATAATCTTCGATCTACATGTTCCAAAATCCGAAGTCGCTTCCATCGAACTTGTCTATCTTCACTTTCTCATTTTCTGCCATTGCTCTCACTCGTTTGAAACCCTATACTTTGATACCAGTTGTTGGGAATTTAAGTTCCTAAATTCCCTCCCAGAATCAATGCAGAAAATATTAGAAATAGAGAAGATAACAATACAAAGATTTAATGTGGAAAACTCCCAACAATAGGAGAAAAACCACTAGGGCAACTAAGGCCAAGAAGAAAATCTACTATGTGAAAAATTATTACAGTCACACAACTTTTCTCCTCACACCTACAACCCTCGACACCCAAAAAGTTCTTACAAGAAAAAACTTCAACTCTCACCCAATGGGAATTTTAACTAGAGTTAAAAGTAATCTTTTTAAACTTCTAACTAGTGTACATAATCAAGGAGTTCAACCCTCCTTATATAGGGAGTATGCTCCTCCTCCCTTTATTCCTAAACCAATGTGGAATAGAAAAAGGAGCAACTATCAGACTTCACATAATCAACATTAACCAGTACTACGTCTATAAAATCAACAATCAACCGAAAGAAAAATTGGAGTTTTGCAATAGCTCTTGACGAAGTTTTCTAATTGCCCCGCCCTTTTGCTCCTCCCGATTAAGGGCAGAGACGATGGCAACTAAAGAAAGAAATCTTGGAAGTTGAGCCTAAAGAGGCAGAAGAAGATTAAATTGGATCCAAATCATTGCCGAACTCGACTAGAGGACCTTCAAAGTCGAAGCTTTCCGATGAAGAAAGACACTTTTTGTAGAAAGAAGAATAGATTTGAGAATGCAGAGAGAAAGAGACAGTGATCGGGTATTTGATTGGTAGTGTGCTGAAGGTGTGTTCAAAAGGAAAGTGGACAAATGAACGAGTAAAGCGAAAAATAAAGGGGGAAATGTGAAAAATTTTCATACCAAAAATAGCGGCTCAAACCATCGTTTTTGTGTTATGATACAATCGTCACTTTTGGTTATTAAAAAAAAATAATAATAATTATGGTTTAGAGTATACTTCACTATAGAAATGCATTTTAAATGCGTAAAAATTATAATAATTATTATATATATAATTCGATAGTAATGATCTAAAAAAATATCATTTCATAAATATAAGTTTAATATTTTATTAATGTAACTTAGAATGTATATGTATACATGTATTGCATAAAGAACAACTTATTATATAAATTAACTAATTAATTTGACTATTGAATATAACTATATGTAAAAATTATTTATATAGAAAAAAATTTAACTTAATCCGATATTATTTTATATGTCATCCATTTACTTTTGTAATTATAATTTCGAAATATACAATTTTTTTTTTTATTTTAAAAAAAATTAAAATTTTAATCTAACCGTTAGATTTGTTATACATATAATAAATATTAAAACGAAAATTTTTTTTTAAAAAAATTAATATTATTTCATAGGTCATTCATATACGTTTGTAATTTTAATACATAAATATACAATTTTTTTTTATTCTACAAAAATCAAAATTTTAATCTAACAATTAGATTTGTTAGACATATAATAAAAACTAAACCTACAAAATTTGAAGTAAATCGGATATTATTTCATATATTATTGATAACATATAGATTTACACATTTTGAACCCTGTATGTTTAGTATTTAATATGTCTCTTTACCATTCTTAGGACTTTTACTTGTTATTTAGATTATTATACTTTAATAAGATCAATATTAAATTATTGGGTTTCTAATTATATTTTTATTATATTTCAGGCCCAAGTCTAAATTACTTGGCGAACCTCATATTATTATTTTGTGAAGCCCAAACTGCAAGGGAGACGGGCTAGAATTAAAGGGGCCCGTGAAGTCCAAGGAAACCCTAAGAAGAGAGTAAAGGTGGATAAAATAAGAGAGGGGGTGGTAGAATTAAAGAGTTCGGAATTTGGAGAGAAAAGAGGCAAGAGGAGAGAGAAACTTGGAAATAATGAAGGCATTACAAGATTTTGTGATGGTAGCTTAAACACCTCGCAATCGGTTTAGGAGAAGATGCTTCCAGGGCAATTCAGAGTTCAAGAACACCATTGATCTCGGGTTTTAATTTGGTTTTCAGATTTGAATGCATTAATATATGAGATTGAATCTTTATTCGTTCGAATGGATTTTTAAGATTAAACTTAGTTTTGATTGACGGTTGTTAATTGAATCTATGCGTTTATCTCTATCTTAATTGCTTTTGAATTTAGATTTTTCATGGATTCATGGATTACCTTGATGTTCACGGGTCTTAGATTAAACATGAGTTGATGGAATAGACGGTTGTCTAGGAAACCAATTAATGCTTAATTGAATTCTAATGGGTTGTTAGTAGGTGAATGAAATTCTAATTTGTGATTCTAAATAAGTATTCAATGAAGGGATTAGATTAGGAATTCGAAATATTTAGTAGAACAAGAAAGAATTAAACTGGAACATCAACCCTAGGCTGATTACATTTTCTCATTATTGATTTGCATTCTATTTTATCTTGTTTGTTTTTAAATTTCGTTAAGCATAAACCCCCCCCCCCCTTTTAATTTGGATTGCGATCATAGGTTTCTTAATTTGATTTAATGATTAAGGCTTCTTTGGGAGATGACCTAGTGAACACTATATTGCTTACTAGTTTTAAAATTAATCTTGGTCGGTTTGATGACAATCGCGAATTTATCCTTTACCAATTATCTATCTACGTTTGTAATTTTAATATTAAAATATACAAATTTTTTTTTTAATTTTAGAAAAATCAAAATTTTAATCAAACTTCTAAATTTGTTAGATATATATTAAAAAATAAACCTTCAAAATTTGAAGACAATCTTATACTATTTCATGTGTTATCCATCTACGTTTGTAATTTTAATACCGAAATATACATATTTTTTCGTTTTACAAAAATCAAACTTTTGATCCAACCGTTAGATTTGGTAGACATATATTTAAAAACAAACCTACAAAATTTGAAGCCAATTTGAGATTATATGACGGTTCATCGAAGTTATAAACTAGTATTTTGAGCAAAAATCATGTTTTGTAGCCGCTGCACTTATAAAACCGCTATATATTGTCATGACGGCAGCTGTATTTGCTAACCATGATATGACAGTTCTCAAAATCACCATTGTAGATTGACACATTTTCCAAAAAAATTACTCAAAACGATGGTTGATGGATAAACCATTGTTTTTGGTCCATACCAGAAACAACGGTGAAGGAGCCACCATATTTGGTAGGTGTCATATCTGCTAATTTATTTTGTTGTGATAGTTGCTGTCATTTTCTATTTTTGTAATAGATCAGCTTTATTTTATTTAAGTCAAGAGAACAACTATGCATTGATACTAACGATTCTTTTGGCCATTCCTTGAAAGAGTTTATTGATTTCCAATTCTATTAAAGAAGATTATATGTCACAAATTTTATTCGCCAATCATGCTATTGACTATAATGATTACATAAGAATTTTTTGAGAGTACATGGTGACTGACTTTGACTTGTTAAATTATGATATATCTATGACTTATCTCATTGAAACTTTAGATGGAAATTTTTTATTAATTCAAAGGATTTATTTGAAGAGGACTTTAGTGTAAGTGTGGATTTTAAGATTTATGAATTGAAAATCAATCTAAATGAAAAAAATAAAGGGGAGTGAAAAGAAATAGATAATAAAATTATACTTTATTAACCTCAAGGCATAAGTGAGTTGGTAAGGTGTTCGCCTAACTTAAGTGAGATTACGAGATCGATAATAAAATTGCACCCACATAAGGGACCTACCCAACTCGCGTGGGGATTAGTGTGAATGTGGACATGACTTAAAAGTGCCGCCCATAGTTGGGACCTATTTAGGACACCTTATGTACTAAGCAAAAAAAATTATACTTTATTTGACGGCAATAATCAATCCATTTGCGTAGATGCTTCTGGTCCTATTATAGCGTTGATGCCAAACATAATGATACTATTATGATCGAGATTTTGTGCCAAAACACTTTGGAATTTTCAATTTGGAAAAAAAAAAAAAAAAAAAAAATTACAAATGAGCAGGCATTACGAAGTCTCAATTCTATGTAGCTGAAGTGTGGATCCTCCGAACATGGTTGTGGTTTAATTTTTTTTTTTTTTCATAATTTTTGAACATTAAATATTAAAATTATGATATCTTGCAAGATTTAGTAAGGCATATTCTAAAATATCAACTTGATATTAAAATGCAATTACTCTCTCTATCTATATATATAATGCTTTTAATTGCTATTGATCCCTTTAATTTTTTTTTTTTTCTTAATTTTAAAAACTTCACTTGCTTTTAGTTTTTAAATAAAATGCAAGTAAACTATTTAAATTTTAAATAGTCATTTGGTTAGTTATCTATAAAATTTAATGAAAATATTGCTTAATTTGATCCCTAACCTAGGTACAAGCAAACTATTTATTCATTACCTATTTCTTATTTAGATTATTAATGAAATATAACTAAAATTGAAATAATTATTATTTGTTTTATAATACAACAATACAAATTCAAAAAATAATTATTCTCAAATCAATTTCCTTTTATACATGTGTTTTAATTTTAAAGAATGGAGGTAATGTCCTCCATTTTCAAATCTTTTTATTCATCTGAACCAGATGACCAGATCTGCACAAAATTTATATATTTATTTGTTTATGTTCACTATTAATTAAGAATATACACATGTTTAACAAGTATATTTTGATGACTAAAAATTGTCTAAAACCTTGGTGGAAGATTTTTTTTTTTTTTTTTTTTTTTTTTTTTTTTTCAATTAAAAAATAAAATAGAGAACTAATTATAAAAAAAAAACATATTTATTTATCATACGATAAAAAATATGAGAACTAAAATGACTAATTTTTTAATTCTTAAATTATTTCATTCAAACTAATTTGGTCTCTAATTTTTTTTTTTTTTAAAATTATTTTGAATTATTTTAGTGTTTAATATATTTTTTAACTACTAATATTTTATTTAATATTTAATGAAATTTTTGAAAAATCTTTATAAATTTCTTAAAGAATATCTTAAGACATGCAGTTCCTTATAAGCATAATTTCAAAAGCTTTCTTATTCCCCACTAAATAAACTAATTCAGCCAACTATTTTATGCCTTTTTTTATTATTTTTTTAAATTTTTTTTGACCCTATCGAAGGTCAACCAATTTAATCAACTTTCTACTGCCGAGAGGCCATTGGTCGAGTGGCATGTATCAATCCCGTCCCCGATAGATCACAGATTCGAATCCATGCATCCTAAAAAAAAAAAAAAAAAAATCAACTTTCTACTGCTTTTCTGTTCCAATTGTTAAATTATTATTATTAAAAAAAACTACTACTGACGTCATAATAAGTCAAGTCCTTCTCCGATTAGAAATCTGCATCAAAATCCTAATCCTAATAATATAGGATTTAAACCTTTTTACTTCTTCCAATGCAATATATATATATCAATATACGAGCACTCTTTAGAACCAAAATAAAGAGATATATACAGAGAGAGAGTTCATATACGTCCTGTTTCTTTGTTTTTGATTACCATGGCTTCTGCTTCTGCTCCACTCCCGTCAAAGAGAAGAAGAAACGAGAAAGAATTGCCTCGCGAATTGCTAGATTTGATTTTACATAAATTGGTTTTACTCCCAGATTGCATCCGCTTTAGTGTTGTTTGCAAAGAATGGCTTTCAGTAGCGCTTGAACAAAAACAAAAACATAACAGAGTTAATCCAATGCTTTTCATTCCCAGTACAGACACAAATTATCGCAATTTGTTGAATATATGGGATAATAAAGTTTATGATTTTCAATTTCGCATCCCATACAGAAAAAAGTGCAGTGGCTCTTCTCATGGCTGGTGGGCTGTTGCAGAGATGGATATGTCTATCACACTGATAAATCCTTTACGGGGCAAAACTATACACCTACCTCCTATCATGGAGTTGGACCAAGCACATCGCGAATCCTATCCCAATCTTGTCGGTTTCAAACCCGAGTACCTTATCTTTAAGGTTATTTTGAGTTGTGATCCTTTGTTAAATTCTAATGATTACGTGATTGCTGCAATTTATGATGTTAATAACAAATTAGCTTTGATTAAATCCGGAGACCAATCATGGATTTATATTGACGATTCTTTGAGGCCTATCACAGATTGCCAATTTTGCAAAGGAAGATTATATGCTACAAATGGTAACACTCAACTCATTGCTATAGACTACAACAGTCATGCAAGAATTTCCATGGAGTACATTGTGATCAACTCAAATATTCGCAGCATTACGTGGATGTCTTACATTGTGGAATCTTTAGATGGTTGTTTATTGTTGATTCGAAGAATTTTTCTAAATATTGACCGGGAAGTAACCGTGGGTTTCAAGGTTTACAAATTGAAAATTATGAATAAAAGTGAGGAAGGAGGAGGAGAATGGGAGGAAATAGATAATGTGGGAAGTTACGCTTTATTTGTGGGCAGTAATCAAACTATCTGTGTCAATGCCTCAACTCTCCCAACTTGTCAACCAAATTCTATATATTACACAGATGATACAAGACAGTGGGAGGATTCTGATCCAGATTTTGTACCCAAGGATATGGGCATTTTTAACTTGCAGAGAAAACAAATAAGCAGAATTTCAGATTCTTCAAGCAATATACCAGCTGCAGTATGGATTCTCCCAACATGGTCTTGAGTGTTTTTTTTTTTTTTCCTTTTTCATTGTAACCTTATTCTCCCAACATGGTCTTTGAGTTTGAGTTTGCAAACTTTTTAGATTTGATAATTTTTTCGACTAAGACCTAAGCATGTATTGGTCACTGACATGGCCTAGAGAGCATCATAATAGCAAACTACTGTTATTTGTTCCGGGAAACTCTAAATCAAAAGCACCCTGCGAAAATATGGAAAAGTATATTCATGAGCTGAAATTTATCAAATAATCTTGAAGAAATTTGACGTTTTGGGAATTTTTAATTTGAAAAGAAAATAAATAAGCATAATTTCATATTGTTCACCTAACATGATTGCCAGCTTGTTTTGTATTTCATGACAAAGTTATTCTCCCAGCTGCAGGATGCTCCCAACATGTGAATATTTTTTATATAATAATTTTTTATTTAAAAAATTATAATAAATTATGTGTGTATATATATGTTTAAATTTTTTTGTGAATAATAAAATCTCATAAAAAAGAAATGTTTACCTTTTTTTTTAAAAAAAAAAAATTAAGTAATAAATATTATTATTCTTCTTCTTCTTCATTATTATTGTTATTATTATTATTAGCAATATCTTCTATATTATTATTATTTTGTTGAACTTCTACTACAATACCTAAATGTTTCTGTTTATAATGGTTATCTCTTTCTTCTTTTGATATAAAATATAAATTACATGTTGAACATTTATTATTAATATTTTTATAATTTTTGTGACTTTTGTCTTGATGATTAATGAGTTGTGAAAGTTTGTCTTATGATATTGAACATATAGGACATATCATTGTTTGTACCATTTTATAATATACTCAAATAAATAAAATTTGAGGAAATAAAAAATGAAAAACTAAGTTACGAGTTTGTTATAGACAAGTAATAGAAATACTTTTATCAGAAAAACAAATGAAGTTCGATAAAATATAAAACTAATTTCTTTAGGTATTTATAGACATGTAATAGGAATATTTTTATCAGAAAAAACTATCATAAATAATTTTATATTATTTGACTCTTTATTAAAATTTTATATAACTAAAAATGTTTTGAAAACTTATAAAAAATTTTAAGCTATTTTTTAGTCTACAAACTTTAGAGAAAAATGATAGATGTTTATGCAAATTTTTAAACTTACAAAAGTTTTAAAATTATTTTAGAATTTTAAAATATTTTATATTTTTTTAGTTCACCCAATATTAAACAATTTCTCTCATTATATTAATTATGAGCTTGTAAAAGTCTACATTTTAAATTGAAAAAAAAAAAAAAAAAACATTGATAGTTAATATATATATATATATTTGAAAAAATCTAATAATTTTTAATATGTATTTCTACAAACATTAATTTGTATTTTTTTTTTTGTCGAAATTTATTAAATTTTAAGAATTAATTTTGTAAAATTTTCTTTCCCATATTCCTCACCTGTGTATATATAATTAAAATTTTGAGATTTTAAGGCAACAAATTCTAAGCATAATATTATAGGATTTAGAGACTTTTTCAAATACAATTTCTCTTTCTTAATATGAGATAAGGGATGGGATAAAATAATAATAATAATAATAATTGTTATAAAAAGGAATTTAACGAATACAAATATTTTGGAATTTTAAAAGTTATATATATATATATATATATATATATATATATTGCTTTTAAAAAAATTGTGTATAATAATCTCCATTAAGTTTTAATATAAAAATTATTAACATATTATATTTTTAAAAATAAAAATTTGAAGTAATAAATAAATAAAAATAAAACTCCAAAACCTAAATCAAAATTGAAAACTTTAAATATTAGAATTTAGTACCTAAATTTAAAATCATACATTAATATTATTATTATAATTATTGAAATCAAAAGAAGTTATATTATATTATACAAGCATTTTTTTTTTTTTTTTTTTTTTTTGTATATAATGTGACCTCTACACTCTAATACTCAAAAAAAAAAAAAAAAAAAAAAAAATAGTTCTAAGTTTTAAGACTAAAATTATTTTATTAAAAAATAATATTAACATTATATGCAAATATATAAATATAACATACGTCTTAAAACGATGGAATTATGTTTAAAAATATAAAGTTTTTATTTGAATTTAAAAATAATAAAAAAAAATCTTTTGATTATAAAGTGCATGCCTTTTAGAATTAAAGCAATTTTTTTAGAAAAACTAAAAAATATAATCACATTAAAAATTTTATAAAAAACATTAAAAACATATTTATGATCACTTCAATATTTTTATAATTTATTTTCAATTCAATTATAATTTTTATTTTTAAAAATTATAAATATTAACTTAACGATAAGATAAAATGTATTACTTCTTTTATTTAATTAAACTGATACATATATGTTATTTTTATTAGTTAATATCTTAGAAGATGTATTAAATAATCCTCTCCAAAGAATAAAGATTCATCCTCTCTTGAGAATAAAGATTCATTTGGATAGTTTTTTTTTTTTTTGTTTTGACAAAATTGACAAGTACATGTAATTATCAATAATTACCTAATTTTAAATATCGCCTGGATATTAAATGCAATTACTATATATATATATATATATATATATATATGCATACAATATTTTTAATTGCAATTGATCCTTTGATTTCTTTAATTTTTACTTACTTTTTGTTTTTAAATAAAATACAATTAAATTATTTAGAATTTAAACAGTCATTTTCTTCGTTATTTATAAAAATTTAATGAAAATATTATTTAATTTGATCCCCAATCTATTCAAAATTAACTAATTCAATCACTTCCATTATAATTTATTTTTACATAAAGTACAATCAAACTATTTATACATTAGCTATTTCTTATTTAGATTATTAATGAAATAGAACTAAAATAATCTACCAAAAAAAAAAAGAAAGAAAAAAGAAATAGAACTAAAATTAAAATAACTATTGTTTATTTATAATACAACAATACAAATTCAAAAAATAATTATTCTCATATCAATTTCTCTGTATATATGTGTTTCAAATTTTAAGGAATTTCCATTAATTTGAACAAAATTAAATAAAACGTTATTAGTTAAAAAAATATATCCAACACCAAAATAATTTTTTTTTTTTTTTCAATGTTTGAAAGAAATAATTTAAAGATCAAATTGATTAATTTTTTTCACTTAAAATAAACATATGCATGTCACATGATGAACACAAAAAATTTAACTAAGAAATTAATTAATTTAATCGTCTTAGTTAAAGAAAAAAATTAACTAATATATAATTTAACTCCTCCGAATATGGAGGTTTTTCTCTCAAGGGTGGCTCGAGGATTTGGTAATTAGCTTTTTTGGTAACTGCCGTTTCTAAGGTTTTGGTAAGTGAGTGATTGGTGGATCTTGATTCCACTGCTTGTCTGTTGTCGGAATTTTGCCGGAGTGACCTTTTTGTTCTTGCTTCACGTTGTTGCCTTTGCTATGGATGAATCCATCATTAAACACCTGTATAGTGTGGAGCTTGGTGATGCCGAACCTGCTTGCATTCAGCTAGAATCTGATGACATTTGTGCTAGACTTCATGAAGATGAACTCAGTGTGATTGCTTGTGTTTACAAAGGGTGTATTGGGAATTTGGACAGTTTTAAAATAGCTATGGGGAAGGCATGGAAGTGCCACTCTTTTTCTATCCAGAAAATTGATGACACTTTCTACCAATTCTTCTTTGCACTTCAAGAAAAGGTTGATTTTGTTCTCACCAATGGCCTTTGGAACTATGAGAATCACCTTGTCCTTGTTCAGCCAAAATCTTGGTGTCCTGAGGAGGTGGTGAAGTAGTTTTTTTGGATGCACATCACTAGTTTGCCGCGGTATTGTTACACTTATGAGGCTGGGATTAAATTGGCCAAAACATTAGATACTTGTGTGAAGTTTCTTTGCGAAGATCGTGTTCAAGGTACAAAATTTTACAGATTTTGGACCTTGGTTGATATTACAAAGCCCCTTAAACCGAAAGGCACACTGCATGCGGGTTTATTCAAATATGAACGCCTCCCCACGTTTTGTTTTAATTGTGGAATCATTGGGCATCGCTTTCATTCCTACCCAACCAATGATCCGGCTGTTATTTTGGACGTGAAGAACTTATCTTTTGGCCCTTGGCTAGGTGGCGTCAATAATGTATATTCTGACCAACTTATTGGCTTAAAGAACCTTACTGTGGAGCGGCATGAAGAGGCGGATGGTGGAGAAGATCAGTGCACGTCGGTGCCTCCAAGTGTGCCTGAAAACGCCATTGTCTCGTGCAGTATACCCTCCTTGAACGGTATGCATGTGAGTAATGATATCTGTATGGCTGTATCTATGTCTGCTAACAGGCAGTTGGGTGAGGGTTCCCAAAAGCTTAATTCAATTACCCCTAAGAAGAGACTTTTGGAGGAGCATGCTGTGGTGTTGTTGTTTGAAACCTATACCACCTCCAATTTAGAAGTACATACTTTCTCCCAAGAGACCCATGCCATACTACCCTGGTTCCTAGAAGAATTCCACCAAAACTATCGAATCAAGGACTGCAATTCATTACATGAAGAGATAGGAAGGCGATAAACCGACATCGCATATGTAGGTAAAGCTTGAAGAACGGATTTGATCAATATCTCCTTTCCCCCCTTAGACAAGAGCTTATCCTTTCAACCATTTGTCTTCTTCCATAATCGATCTCGCAAATAGGAGAAAACCTAAAATCTCGATCTACCAATGAGATAGGGTAATCCCAGATAGTGTCCGTCACCACTACACAATGACATACCCAACTTTTGTAGCAAGAAATGGCAGCGAGAAGGATGGATATGCTTAGAAAAGAAAACCAAGGATTTATGGATGTTCACCTTCTGACCAGTGAGACGCTCATAAGTAGCTAATATATGTTGGAGAGTAGCCACAGAGGTATCCGAATCTTGTAAGAATAAAAGATAGTCATCTGCAAAGAAAAGATGAGATATTTGAGGTCCTCCACACCCCATCTGAATACCACGCCAAGCATCAGAACTGCATGCTGGATGAGTTGAGAAAGTCCTTCAGCACAGAGAAGGAAAAGATAAGGTGAAAGAGGATCACCCTCGCGAAGTCCACGGGTAGGGCTGAATGGCCGAGAAGGCTCACCATTAATTAAAATCTGGAAACGAATAGAAGAGATGCAATGCATAATATGCGTGATCAAATGGCATGGGAACTGCATTTTCATCATAATCCACCTCAAGTAAGACCACTCAACCCTGTCATAAGCTTTACTCATGTCAAGTTTGAGAGCTAATGCATCATAAGAACTCCAAGCTCTCCCCAGATTCAACCAATGAAAAACCTCATTCGCAATAATAATATTATCAATTATGAGTCTCCCACAAATAAAGGCACTCTGAGTATCTCCAATAAGTGAAGGAAGGAAAGGTTTAATCTCGTCAACAGGGACTTTAGAAATCAGCTTATAAAGCACATTGCATAAACTTATAGGCCAAAAATCAACCATGGAATGAGGACTCTTGACTTTTGGAATAAGAGTAATGAAAGTGTCATTCAGCTCATGCAAAGATAACCTATCATTCAAACAACCATGTAATAAAGAGGAGATAGCAGAACCAACCGTGGTCCAATTTTTTTGAAAAAACATGGCATGATATCCATCCGGTCCTAGGGCTTTGGTGGCATGCATGGATTTGAGGGCAACCTTAATATCGTCCTTCGTGAAAGGCCTATCCATGTGTATCTGGTTTGCCTCCGATAAGCAAGCAAAGGGTAACTCGCCACAAAGTTGATCATAATCCAAGATTTGATGCTCACTCTTAAAAAGAGAAGAAAAGTAATCCACACCACATTTTATATATCTTGAGGGGAAGTAATAGAAATACCTGTAGCAGTGGTGATCTTAGAGATATGGTTCCGTTGCTTGCGGTGGTTGGCATGATGGTGAAAGTAAGATGTATTTCTATCACCTCCAATGAACCAATTGGAACGAGAGCGTTGCTTCCAATACTCATTCTCAACATCCAAGAGCTTATTTAGTTTAACAAAAGCTAACTAAAGTTGAACTTTAGGCGCCCTTCTCCCCTCCAAATCTAAAATCAATCTACATGTTTGCTGGATTTCTTTGGGAACAATACCAAAACTGCGCAAACTCCATTGGCAAAGTCTGAATTTCAGTCCCTCCATACACTCCTTGACTGAAGCTACCGTGGAACAAGAGGAACCTGCCTAGAATTATGTGATGATCCCATTGCATTCTTCCTCTCGAAGCCACCAAGGCTCAATGCAAAGTGGTTTGCTCTGAGGAAGATTGTGTGCAGCAATTGTCTCGGCCAAGTGTAGGACAATGGCATGATGATCAGAAGTTGAAGTGGGGATGGCACAAGCAGAGGAATGTGGCAGCGAGAGCATCAACATGCAATTGCCAAAACAACGATCGAGTTTGGAGCAAACAGACACATCACCGCGTCGTTTATTCCACCATGTAAACGGACCACCTGTCATATTGATCTCCTGCAAATTCAACTCACGAATCACTTGACAAAAATTGGCCATGAGAAACGGAAGTCGACCATTACTACTTGAAGTCTCATGAGGGTAAACAATTTCATTGAAATCCCTAAGAAGACACCAAGGTAGAGTTCAGTTCTCTCCAATCCGACGAAGTAATTCCCAAGAATGTCTCCTTTGGGAGGCATTCCAATGGCCATATACACTAGTAAGACACATCAACCCCAGCAGCATACCATCCTTAATCAAAACATCAATGTGACCCGAAGACTTGCTAATCAATGTGACATCCAAACCATATCTCCAAAGCCTGGCCAGCCCACCACCCATACCACTTCTATGCACAGCAACTCCATGAGCAAATCCAAGTGAATTCTTAAAATGTAACAAATTAGAATAAAATAAACGTGTTTCCATAAGAAAAAGAAAATCCAGTTTATACAACCGAACGAGGTTCTTCAACTCATGAATTGCACTGGGAGACCCCAACCCCCGACAATTCCATCCTAAACAAATCATTTGGATCGGCAGGTGGAAAAGGATGAATTTGCGATTGTCGTTAAACTGGCCAAGATTAATTTTAAAACTAGTAAGCAATATAGTGTTCACCAAGTCGTCTCCCAAAGAAGCTTTAATCCTTTAAATCAATTAAGAAACCTATGATCGCAATCTAAATTAAAAAAAAGGGGGGGTTTGCTTAACGAAATTTAAAAATAAAACAATTAACTAAATGAGTTCGAATTCAACAATAATGAGAAAACATAATCAGCCTAGGGTTGATGCCCAAATGTA
>JAXGGT010002082.1:0-26301 GCA_035583425.1 Marsdenia floribunda | reverse complement strand
GGAATAGAACCAAAATTATGCTCATTCTGAACAGGAGCATATTGTCCAGGCTGAGCGTTCGGGATGGAGGCCGAACTAGTCTGATTGGGATGTGGACAAAAAGCGGGAGCCATCGGAGGTATTGTTGGAGGGGGAATTGTGTTAAAATGAGTTGTGTTGACTTGTTCTGCAGGAGGAGGCGATACCGGATTTGTTGCAGGTTGACCAATACATTGGGCCTCAACAGATGGGCTATCACCATGCACAACTGAAGGTTGTTGTTGGCGAAGATTGGGATCGGGCGCAGGGTGTCCCGATCGCAAGTTGTCAGTTGGAGCTTGTTCCGTTCGAGAGACAACAGGAGGAGGGATATCATTGCTAGTATTGGACAATGGAGCTCTGAATTTCTTCTCAGCTTGCTTAAACTTCAGAAATTCATTAAACTCTATCATATGTAAGAGAAGAAAGTCTAGTTGTTTGCCATGACTGAGCGAACGATGAAATTATTCATCCATGTCGTCGTTCGAATCATTGGCAACAGGTTCATCTGGACGAGTCACAGAAGGATGAACGGGAGACGGTATAACAGGTGGAGCATTCTCAAGAATTGTTTCCATTGATGGACGGGGATCCGGTTGGTCCTGAAGTTCAGGATTTGTTGATGAAGGCTCATCAATAGATGCTGGAACAGGGGTAGATGCACGAACAGCTCTTCGTGGTCTCATGTCACTTATACGGTGGGCGCCAATCTGATGTAGCAGAAAATGCAATCAGATAAAAACCTCCTCAGAGATTGGGGAGATAAAAATATATCCCTGTGAGAGAAACAGTTTCCCGATGGAAAAACTAATAATCCCGATGGGAATATCAAAGAGCAGCCTAGAAAAGTCTCTTTGAAGATTAAGTCTCTCCCTCTCTCTTTTTTAAGAGCAATTGAAAGCCTGGTTCAAGTATAAAATGGGTTGAAATGGATTCCAATAGCTGAATCCGATGGGAAGAAGACTACCAAAGGATAGTGAAAAACCTTCTAATGGTAAGAGAAATCTAAGAGAAAACTCTTATAAAAGATGTTTAGGGAAAGAGAGTTTTGAGAGTAAAAGTGTTTTTCAAGAATTCCCTTGTTTAGTCATGAAAGCTTCCTTTTATAGATGAAAATCATAAGGAAGATATTTTATTTTTGGGAGATCAAGGTTCCTTGCCCTCCAAGTAAATATGGTGAAGCACCTTAAAATATCTAAAAGGGAGATTTTTAGGCTGCCTTTTGAGATGCATGAAGATGAGTTATTTTTTAAGATATTTTTGCCTCAATGGCATAAATGTAAAATTGGTGTGGTTAGCACCAAATAGTGAATATTCAAACACATATTTATATTTTACGACATATCTATGTACATAAATACTTACGATGTGGGACAAGATATCACAACAAGGTCATTTCTAAAATAAATGAAACGTTTTATCAAACAAACTAAGTAAAATAATGTTAAGTCAATCAGACTATCTTAATAATATATATATATATATATATATATATATTGGTTTTTGAAGCATTTTTATTTTCTATTTTCTATTACTATTCACCTCAAAAAAAAAAAAAAAAAAAAAAAAAAAAAAAAAAAAACTCTATTTCTATTATTCTGAGAAAAGTATCAATCTACTTAGGTTTTTAAGATGATTTTACCATAAAAGTTAAAAGAGTCATATAGATGAATACTTCCTCTGTTTTCTTATTATTTCTGCCACAAAATAAATTTTGACACATTTTTTAAAGATAATAAAAATATTAAAAAGTAATATATTCTTTTATAAAATAATATATATATATATACATTAAAAATTAAATTTATACACTTTACATATTTAATACATACCAAAAATATTCTCAACAAGAGATGCACTGAATAATAGACAATAACCAACAAAATTAGGATGCTATATTAGATTTACACATTATTTAAAATTGATAAAGAGATGTTTTTAAAATTAAAATAATTTTGATCTCTCTCTCTATATATATATAATAATGTGTAAATAATTTCCCTTCACAATTCAATTGAACATGGCATTTTTTTTTTTCACTAAACCAAGCGCATTCACTTTTGCAACGAGATGTGCTCCATTTACATAGGTAGGATTCAAATTTTCAATCTTAACTTGAGAAGAAGTGCGCAACCACCACGACACACCTCGTGATTAACATGGCATCTTTAATTCACCATTCTTTTACAAGTGTAATCAAATATCATCTGTGCAATACCTCTTGAATCTTCTTCTTTATCCATCTTAAGAAGGCGAGCAACTCTCTTGAAGGCAGTATGCGCCTTCAAGAATGATTCCTCATTCATTACCTTTGGGATTAATGTTTCTTGCTTGGGAAGAAGCTTCTTCTGAGTTAAAGCCCACTGCATTGCCCAAATGGCCAGTGGCCGCATGTAACCAATTGATCTGTACTGCCCTTCCATGTTCCAAGCCTCCGGATTCTGGAACGCGTACCTGCAGGTGTGATGAAGTCTTCATGAAAGACAGACAGCTGAAAGCAGATGACCAGAACATGTGTATATATATATGTATATACTTATTTAGTTGAACAAAAGAAAGTCACTGTAACGTACCCAAAACCTTCTTTACCCCAGCAAACTTCATAGCATCCACTTGCAGTTCTAAATCCCATTTCTAACATGTCTTCATGTATCATGCCTGCACCAACAGCATATGTGACTCCACTCCAAATTTCCCTTGATTGCAAACAGGACATATCCGGTTCTCCACTGGGCAACATTCCATTAATAGCACCCATCTTTCCCTCCTTTACCCTTAATACATTAAAATTATAGACCTTCTCAAGGGTTTTTTTGGCCTTTTCTTCATCAACAATTGGTAATAGCCCACATGCTCGAGCATACCTGCAAAAAGGTTTAGAGAAATGATAAATTACTACTCTAGATCTTGAATTGTTCTATTCTTTTTGGGTGCAAAAGATCTCTAGTTATCAAATAAACTGAAATCTTATAAGTAGAGCACTAAATTTTTTGTCCCATCATCTGTCAAAGAAGAAAATACAATAATTACAGTAAAAACAAGCAAGAAAGCAACCTTTACAACATACCATTGTCCAGCCATTTGATCAGCCTGAATAGATGAGCTTGTACTGCCACCGCTGTTATCATAGTTGAAATAAGATCCATTCCATAGTTTATCATACACATGCTTTGCATTTTGAAATTTAAACCAAAAATACTCTTCTGAACCCTTGTCACCAACAATGCCAGCCAATGCTGAAGCAGCCTGTAGGGCTGCTACCCACAGCCCACCACAATAAGCACTAACACCTGATACAGACCAAACATCATACGTCTGATCAGGAAATCCTTCGTTCTCTATCATCCCATCCCCATCCTTATCAAATTGATCCATATATGCCACTGCAACATAAACAGAGGGCCAAACAGCTTGTGCAAATTGTTTGTCACCAGTTGCAACCACATCACGGTAAACTTGCAGAACAAACTTTGGATTCAAATCTTTCCAATTATCCGTATTGTGAAGATTATAGAAGTTAACTTCAAACCAAGGATCATTCATCCCAATATCATGAGGAACAGCACCAAGAACTTTTCTAGGAGCAGATTTTCCATCCTGCAAAAGCTTCATCTTACTCGGATCATGCATCATAACTGCAGCTGCGAAGTCTCTTTGTATGCTAAGTTCAATCTTTGGAAACAGCATGGTTAAGGCAAATGATGCATAGAAATGAACATCATATGTGTTGCACATGTGATACTCCATCCCTTCAAGATAGAGGAACTGACCAATGTTTTCCTCTCCCTTTTCAAGCAGATTTGTTCCCAGAGCAGAATTCAGTGATGCAGGAGAGTAAATCTCCTCGAGTATTGTGCTCATCCTCCCAAGGATGCTGATAGCAGTGTCATTTTGATGTGCATGATTCAAGTATGATTTATCAAGTGAGAACTTTTTTTCTCCGATGGTAGATAAACTATGCACTGGGAGTGATCCATCTGGAAAGGATGAAGTACATAAATAAGTTATATATCCAACTACAAAACTGAGCTTGAATACTTTTATCCCTAAATGTACCTGTCCAAATTGATCCCCCAGAATTTAGGTAGTAGAGTTCATTGAAAAGTGCAACTGGATACCTGCCAGAGAGCTTCCACAAATTGAGAATTAAAACATGTGCATGTCTAGTCAACGAATGCAAGCTTACCATTCAGGAAGCCTCTTGTCTTCAAGGATGGGTCTTTGCCATGCTTCTATTTGGGACTCCCAGTCTCCATGCCCTAAGTTTGAATAATGGAAGTAAGAACCCTTTGCCAGGTATTTTTTAACCATACTAATGGTATAAGTCTTAAAAATTTAAGAGACTTCAGCTTGCATTCTTGCAAAGATGCTAGTAAATTTAAGATGATAAATTGGAACTTGAAATTCTTAGGTGGCCCAGTTCTGCGCTACACATGACTCCAGTGCACGAGTGGGGCTGTGCAGCTAAGAATTTCCCAACCAAAATAAGCTTTAACTGAATAAAAAAAATTTACCGAGTATGGTATCATGTGCGATCTCAGAAGCTGCATTCCCAAGCGTGCCATAAAATTTTGTGTAACGCCTGCTCAAAAACTTGAATAACTAAGAGGAACAAGGACAAGAAACAAGATGTCCAGATTCTTAGAAACAATGCAAAAGCTATTGAATACTCGCCTGTGATAAGTTTTTCCACCAACGAAATTCACTTCAGGGCAAGCCCATGTCAATGAAAATGTAACGGTCTGTACTGCATCCGCTGGAATAGTCACAGAAGCTGCAACTGCTGCCCCAATAACTGAACCCCGTTCAGAAGGCATAGACATTTCTCCAAAATTAAGGTTTTCAAAAGAGCCACGCTGTAAAAAATGTACCAATTTGGAATTGTCAAGTGTGGCCATAAATACAAACAAGGGATAAAACCAAATACAAAACAAGCTTTCATAGAAGCTGTGCAGTCAGAGCAATCATTATTGAACAAGAAGAAAGAAATGGAAAAATTGAAAAGAAAAGAGAAGTAATATTGATGACAACTATCTGAATGGAACTCTAATGGAAAAATAAAAAAATAAAAATAAAAATAAAATAGCAAGCTCTGGACAGTAAACATGGCCTTCGAGAGGGGAATAGCTGAAAAAAAATCAAGTATGCAATGATACAGATGAACTGATTAAGAAACTACCAATATATGAATATCTTCCACATAAACCATTTACATCCTTTAGCGGGACTTATGAGTATTTTAATTCTTCGATGCATATCCACATATTATCAATGGAATACCCTAATTTGCATCTTACATTCTTTCGGGCACAGAATCTTAGGTTCTAGTAGCGCAATCACTTACACTCAAACAATCAATGCCACCACAAGAAGATTCACCATATACGTATTATTACAATGATAAACATCAACATATGGGGATATGCACCTCTCATATGACATGAATAGAAAGTAGATAATAGAATCTCCGAGTGAAAGACTAAATAATGCTAACCTCTTTTATTTCATTCCACATATCTTTTGCTGTAATGCCTTGAGAGTTTCCAGACACCACAAAACATGGGCACTCAGAGACACGTACTGCACTTGTTTCTTCAGCTGCAATAGCAAATGTTACAGAAGGCAGTTCATTGGCTGTCCTGCAACAACAAAAGTAAGTGATAAGACTGCAAATCTTAGCACTCAACCTTTATAACCAAAGGATGTCTGACAAACTTACATGTGATGCAAGAGTACTCCACGGACCCCATCCTTCATCCTGTCAAAAACATCCTAAGTCATATGACATATAAATAAAGAAAATCTTAAGCTACCTGGCAAGTGCCAAATGATAACAGCAACTAGATACTTGTTAAGAACTACTGCAACCAACATCCAATAGTATGTTATTTACAGAAATGACCAAAACTTACTTAAATTTTGAATTGAAGTGTTGGCCAGATAATCCTGAAATGCCACCAACAGAATTCTAGAGCATATACATAAAGGAGAAATTTGTGTCAAAATTCTGATTCGTTTAACGTGCATGCATTTGATTTGAAGTCATAATAGAATCTTTCTGTAGATAGACCATTCCAACAACAAGGAATGTTGAAGGTCCAATTATGCACCAAAAGTGAAAGAAAATCAGACTGAAACCTACCGCCCATGTAAACAGTAAAGTGACATCTGCCGCCATCTTTCCTGTATTAGACAACTGAAGAAATAGAAATATCAACCTTTCTGTAAAACAGTTATGAATTAACCTTCGGAAAAGAAGGGATTGAATTCTGAGGAGTTCGCTCTTACTGTGAAGGTAAATGCTGCAGTTGGGAGGCTGCTCTCCTCATAATTATGGGGGATAAATGGTGAAATCTGACGACAAACTATTGTAAGATCAGGATCTGGTTCACCTACAGTTTGTGAAACAAGATTACTGTTGTAACCATATGTGTTAAAATTCACCAAACTAAAAGAATATGCCAACTGATAATAGGATTACCATCATAAACTGTCCAAGACCTCGGGAACAGTGCATGGTAAGTAGAGCAGTCTCCTTCCAGGTTCCAGTCCCAAGATCCTATTCCAGAATCTGAAGTATCACTGTTCATCAACATTAGTTTAGCTATTAGCTATGTAAGTTTCAGGAAACTGTACACGAGTTCAGGGTCATGGCACAATCATTTAAGAACAAAAATAACTTGTCCAGTGGAAAAAGTCCTTGGTGCCAACATATTAGATGCTTACTCTATATCTAGACTTCCTGAGCACAGTACAGTGGAATACTTTTCACCATTTGGACGTGAAACAAATACCTGAAACAAGATGGCATATTTAACTTTGGTACAAAAGCTTCACAACGAAGAAGACGAAGCTAAAAATGATTACTGGCATCACTTTTGCTAGAGAAAGGCTTTTACTTTTTTTTTTTTTTCTCAGGATTATTACCCTCTGCAAGGAGGGATGTTTGCTAAGATTGAGCAAGGAGCACACCTAGAATTTTGTTGGTGTAGCTAATTATAGTTGTTATAAACCCAAGGCTCCCCTCTTAGGCTCTTATAAGGAATTGTCTTATAATTGTCAGATATATTCCCTGCTAGCACTAAGATGAAGTGAAGTTAACTCATTATCTGAAATACTTCAACACAAACCAAATACTCCACACTCACATAACTAAATTGAATATTAGGGACAGTTACTCTGCCTACATTGTGCTTCTAACATTCTTGACAAGAACCTTCAAAGCACAAAGATCTTCAGACAGGATGAGAGAAGATAACCAGGTGTAGGAGGCCAAGGGATCAACAGGTCATTATTAACTATTAAAGTAAACAAAAAAATTGCAATCTAATGTGATTTGTACTTCAATACCCAACCATAGTCCTGAAATTAAGAAACAAACTTACAGAGAACTGATTTGCTAAAACTGGTTTTTCTTCACATATTCTAGGAAATATTTGCCAACGCAGAAATTCACCCTTGACACTTCTACCAATACTTCCTGCACTGAAATCCACATTCTGTTAGAGAAGCATCCTGGATTTTGAGGAAACTCAAAAGGATAAGAAAACCATGTAAAGATATAACAAACATTTTTGTTTCCATTTTAGAAAGTTTGAAACCATAAGTAAAGCATAAATTAGTTATTAGTCTGTAAGTTTGAAACTGTACCCGATGCCACCTACAGGAACACCATGGCGTGAAAACATTGGACGCTTTGCAAATGGATCTACAAATAGCTGCAAAGATGTTTCAGAGTGGTAAATAATAGCCTTTCGAATAATTAACCAATCAACCAAATAGTGCTTAAATTAACATCAGAAGAAATTTACCTCTCCTTTGGCCTTTTCTATTCGAATGATTCGCCAGAGCCGAAGCCCAATTGGAGCCTGTAAAAGGACAGTGAGAGCATAAGGAGACACTGAATGGAAAAAGTTGACCTGAATCACAACTGGAAAAAGGAGGAAATAAAACTTCTGCTGTATAATATAATCTGTATCTGATGCGGTTAACAGTTTTAAAGGCTTCTTTAGTCCTAGTTTGCAAGAGTTGGGAAAAAACATAATTACAAAAGTTTTCATAGAAAGTATTAGGATTAAAAATTACAAAATAGAAGATCAAGCTCTGTTCATTAACGGAGAAAGCAAGTAAAAACAAAAAACAAAAAAAAAAAAACCCTTCAGGATCTGGTTGCTTTAGCAATGTTATGCTTTTTGATTCGTAATCTTCTTCAACTTTCTTCTCAAAACTTATACCAAATTGGATTCCAAATTAAGATAATAATAGGTAACCAGACAGGAGAGAGAAGCTTTCAAGGCAAAAGAATTACCAGTTGAACTTTTTCCTTCAAACTCAAGCCGAATTCTTTAATGGAAATCTCTTTCTCATTCAGCTTGCGTTGCCAAGTCAGAGATGCAGGTTTCCCGGGATCAACCTTGAGCAAAAAAATTACATAAAAATTAGAAGAACGAAGAGCAGAGTAACGGAAAACTGGAAACAATAGTTGTTGCCACAATCATCAACAGTCATAAATAAACAATATGATCTAACAAGCTGCTCATTCTAACCTTATCTTTACAAGAATCATGTGATTCGCATTCTCCATTGCCTAGCATCTTTTCCTGCGGAAGCAAGAAAAAAATTACGATGAACCAGAAGACTCTCGTGATTAAATAGTTCCAAAGGTAAAACGCAGCAGCCTCATTAACATTCTTCTTCCACTGTTCAAAATCAAAACTTCAATGGATGCAGCAGAAATTAAGTTAACAGTCCAACCCATCTTCCGTGATCCGTATACTATCAAATTCTCACCAATCAGTCAAAAAAAAACATTTCTCCACAACTGTATGTAGAACCCACAATTTTTTTTTTTTTATTAATTAATCTCAACAAATCAAATTGCCACCTTTCTACAAAAGGATCAATTATGGCATTCATGCTAGATTTATGATTTTATTCCCAAATATACTTTTCTCATTTAAAAAAAAAAAAAAAAACCCACTCCTTTGATTTTGTCTCAGAACAAAAGTCAGAAAAGCTCTTTAACTTTACTTGGTATTACCCATAACAATGATTGCATGAGCTTTGATTAATAAAACACTTAATAATGATTAAAGCATCAGCATGAATATCAATATCACTTAATAGGGTTAAAAAATCAAGAACTATTGACAAGAGGGGAAAAAAAAAAAAAAATCCAAACCTTCATTGTGATTGAATGAAGAATGTCTTAGAATTCACAGTTCTTGTCTCTTGTGATAATAGGATATGATGTATTAAGGGATTTTATAGTAAGAAAAATACTAAGGATTCTAAATTCTAAAATGATTTAGAATTCTAACTGGAAAAAAAGATTATTTAATGATGATGATTGTTACAGTTACATACACTTAAATGTCAATTTTATTTTATTTTATTTTTTTAATATTATTTCAAAATATAATATTAAAAATCTCAAAAATAATCAAAATTATAGTAAATAAAATTAATTATTGCAATATATATATATATATATATATATATATTATTGGGAGGACATTGACTAATAAATATTATTTAATCTTGACAAAAAAAAAATGAATAAATAACTTAAAGTTGCTTGCATATATTTTAAGTATTTAATTAAATAAATCTTTAGAATCCAATTCACAAGTTCAAAAAAATAAAAAATAAAAAATCTCAAGAAATTTAAAGAACTATTCTTGCACGCAATATTAAAGAGAAAAAATAAATGTAGGTTAAAATTAGAGGACCAATAAAAAAAAAAAAAAAAGGAGATTTCATTAAAATTCTGAATTAATATTACCATTTAAAAATATTATCTCCTTTAAATTAAAAGGGGAAAAAAAAAAAAAGGGCAAAAAATGTGAATTATCTTTTCTTGGAAATTTTATATAATTTTTGTCTTCATGAATCATGACATTGCAACATTTTCTTTGCCTTTGCTTACATCCAAAGCTTACAAAAATTAGTCAAATAATATTCTAGTTATCCAATAACAAATTTGAGATTTTGATTAATTTAAAAATCTGAGTTAAATTAATATTTTTTTATAAAATTTTATTTAATATTTATTTTTTATATATAAAATATCAATTTTAAAATTTTATTTAAGGAGAACAAAGATTGTAAAGAGCATTTGTTTTTTTTTTTTTTTTTTTTCATTAGGACAACTTTAGCCATCCATTTAGAGAGTGACATTGTGTTCACTTTCCCTCCACACTTTTTCTTTGTAAGAAGCATTTTCAATTACATCCATCCATTTAATTAATTAATTCCAAAGAGGAATCTGTAATAATAAAAGTGGAATCCATCAATCAATTTTTTTTTTTTTTTTTTTTTTTGGGTCCCCTTTTCCAATAGTAAAGATTTTATCCATCAATAATTGTAGCCCTTGGAATAATTATTTTTTCTTCTAATAATTATATCTTATTTGTGACGTTAGTTATTATAGTAATTTTAAATTGACTTATAAATCATAATATAAAACCTTTTACTATCTAATTATCGTCTACTATTTTTAAGACTATTTAAATTATATATTTTTGTTCAAAAATAATTCTTTTTTTTAACATTTAAAATATTAACCAGAATCATCATGGTCATTTTCATTTTCACCGATCCAAAAGAAGAATGAAAAGAAAAATATGTTTGTGATCTCGACTTATGGTGTGAAATTTCAAGAAGTTTTGAAATGGAAGCCAAACAAATCATCCACCACAGAACATGTCAAACACATACGATGCCAAAGATTTGAATGGTCAGATTTATCTCATCCACCTGTTGTGTCAAAACCCATGAGACGTTGGATTTCCTTTTCATTTAGGGAGCACCCTACATCTATCTTATTGAGAATAACACAATTCTCCATTGGAAGGGAACAACAAAGAGAAAAAGAAGCTTAGGCAGAAAACCATACCCTCGAAGGAGAAAGTTGCTAGGGTATATACTCATAACTTATTAGTAATAGCCATGTCCCAACAGAAATTGGAATGTTGCAACTTGATTAACTAGAGGCTTTTAGCTCCCCACGTACATACTAGAACAAGACAAGGGCTTCCATAAAGGAGGAGTCAAAACTACAGGACAGGGGAAACAGGTGAGGGATGGGGATTTCTAGCTACATTTGACACAGCATTAATAACCGGATGAGATAAAACAGCCACCATTATACTACTACAGAAGGTTCTCCAACATCACACAGACAAAAGTCAGGTACTCTAAATATATGAACTTAGAATAGAATCCATATGCGCAGAATATCAAGCAATATCAAGTAGTGAAAATTTTGCATTCCCAAAAGTAGCATGCA
The DNA here is from genome assembly GCA_035583425.1 of Marsdenia floribunda. Classification (NCBI taxonomy): domain Eukaryota; kingdom Viridiplantae; phylum Streptophyta; class Magnoliopsida; order Gentianales; family Apocynaceae; genus Marsdenia; species Marsdenia floribunda. The sequence continues at coordinate 14,993 of JAXGGT010002082.1, read as the reverse complement.
CACACCTGTGACAACAAATTTAAGCAGCTCAAATATGGGGTATTTTAATTCAAACAATTAGGATGTTTTTGAATTGGAACTTTTTTTGAGAAAGTTTATTTTTTTCAAAAAGAATTGAGTTGATTGCGAATAACGAGGAATAAAGTGGAACCAATGTAAAATATTGTCTAATAAGTGGAGACAAAAATAATATATTTTATTAGTGTAATGATGATTTTTTATTTGAATTATATATATTTATATATATATATTTGAATATTTATAATAAGTGAGTAAATTTTTTTTTTTTTTTTGCCACCTCACCAGACATTAATAGTAAATGTCAAATTTGTGTCCAAAAAAGTACAACTATTTTTTTTTAAATTTGAGTAAAATTTAAAAAAAAAATCCTAGTCCAAAAACAGCCTTAGTTTCTCCAAAGGTGCAAATGAGCAGTGGAGTTCAAAAAATAATTAGATCAAGTGTAACAAAAATGTTTTGCGTAGCCTTGCTCAACCAGCTAGCAATGTAAAGACCTCCTTGGTCTTATTCAAAATGAGATAGATGACTAAGTTCTCATTAAAAATGAATTTTAACCGTTACTATGGTAAAAATGTTTTATCCGTTCTAAATTCTATATCATTCTCAATCGAGGTTCATTCAAGCAGTTGATTCCTTGAGGAAAGCAATGAGATCTGCTCGCTCCTGTGGCTTCTTCAATCCAGGGAAAACCATCTTGGTTCCAGGAATGTACTGCAGAAAACATGATTTCACCAGTTAAGCTTGCTCTAATTCAGAAAAGATAATGCAGAACAATTTCCAAGTAAAAAGAAAGAGAACAAACTGGTTCAATACTTAAAAATTATGACAACATGCATTAATCCACAGCACCATGAAGGAAATGGATAATTCATGGCCAGAGAAAGGAACACGAAGATGACCAAAAAGGCCACTCAGTCTGATGGGGTGTGCACAAACAAAGTTCAAGTATGACCTCTGGGTTATTGTTTACTCAATGATAGGATTTTGAGATTAGAATTACTCTCTTTAAGAAAAGCCATAGACAAACTTTTTTTTAAGGTAGCAGTTAAAGGTGTAGGAGGTACACTGTACTAAAGTCACCGGTGCCAATAATTTCTTACAAAAAAAAAAAAATTCATTCAGACTAAGCTCTTCACATGAAAAAGCCACTTGAAAGATCTCATACAGAAAACATCAGTACCAATAACTGATCCAATGTCAATTTGACTTCTAATAGAAATCGCAAGAACTTAAAAAGAACAAACAACTAGAATGCCAAAAACAACTGGAAAAAAAAAAAAAAAGAAAAAAAAAGAAAGAAAGAAGAAGTTCTGCTGCAAATCTAATGGAGAGCTTCAGACATCTTGGTGAGATGCAGAGCATTAGTTAATTGTGTCATGGAAAAGCTTTAAAATAAATCCCCAGCCCTCCCCAGATTCCAATGTTTAGTCAGCTCAGTAGTTAGACCACAACCAAGTAAAAAAAATATTAGGATAACCATAAAAACATCCAGAACTAACCAGGAATATTTTGCAGAAGAGAATAGGATATGAGGTGCATGTAGAAGAAAATGTCACTTTGAACCATGTGTATTTCTACCCTACAGAGAGCCCAGAGTTAATCCGTACCTTCTTGGGGTTAAGTAAATAATCGTACAGAGTATTCTCTCCCCAAATAACAGCCATATTCTTGTTAGCAGCAGAGTAAGAATAACCGGGAGTTGTACCAGATTGCCTTCCAAAAAGGCCACTCAAGTTAGGTCCTAGAAATTCCAAGAAACTGAGTAAATTTAGAATGTATAAACGATAGATAATTATGAAAATTACTAAAAAAAAAGAAAATAAGGAATAATAATAGAAAACAAGGTATTAAAATGAAACATCTTAGCAGAATAATATACAAATAGAAATGACGAACTAAATTGAAGTGTTTAAACAGTATTAAGTGAAATGAATAACCGATATATGTGACACGGGAACAAGGGAACAAATACATGACTGAGCACTATAATGAAGACATCGAGATATAGGTAGAAAGTAAAACTTCAACTAAACTAAATCATTCAACAAGGTTGCAACAGCCAATATTTACGTTATGAACCCCCTACAACCACAAGTCCAAATGAATGCATAGCCTAAAACAATAAATATATATATACACATTATCATATAAGAAATCAAATTTTCAGCAATTATGATAATTGCAGCGGTAGTGCAGCAGGCATGCGTTTAAGCATTCTTTAATGTCACAAGTTCACATATTCAAGCAAGGAAAAATGAAAATTAGAGCTGAAATCTCATCCATCTTTGCCCGCAAAATCATAAAATTCAACATCTATGCCATAGATCTACTATTGCTAACCAAGATAACAATACAAGAGATATAAAAATAAAAAAAAAATAAAAAAAAAAAGCAACACTTGTCCGACCGTGTATTTACATATTTACACTATATGAAATTCTTATAAATTAAACATGCATTTTCACAGCTAACTCGATAACATAACGGGGAAGAGAGAGAGGAAAAACTTATGATCAAACTGGTTATAACAAACAGAAAATAAATAAATAAACAAACAAATCTAGTCAATGCTTCAGGAAAGATGAACGGCGGAGCCGGTCTCCTGAACAAACTAAGATTTGGAAGAATTACAAATATAAAAACACAATGGATGCATCACAAGCAAATCAGAAGCCAAAAGGCGAGGAGAAAGCCAAAAAAAAAAAATCTGAACAAATAAAAATAAACACTTGTTTGATATTGGATGCTCTTACCTTGCTTGTGACCTGCACCTTTGTCGACGGTGTGACATTGAGCACATTTGGTCTTAAAGATTTTTTCTCCGGCTTTGGCATCACCTGGCGGTGCTTGTTCAAAGGTTGCCATTACAGAGAATCAAACGAACACAATATTAGCTTAGGGCTTCAGCTTACTTCCTTCCACGAGAGAGTCCTTTTTCCGTTTTATAGTAAAAGGGACTTTTCTATTTTTCTTTGGTAAACAAAGGACAGCGTGCCCCTTGGGTGGTCTTTTGATATTTTTTTTTTTTTTTTTAGTGACATTTATATCCCTAGTCAGAAATTGAAGTATATGGAGGAACTTCTGCTGATCTTTTGGTCAGGTTTTTTCTCTTAGACTCTTGACTTGCTACGAGATTTAGGGGTAGAATCTTCACTTCGACCTGGCTTGTCAAAAGGTGTAGGAGTAATTTTACCTGGGTATTCCACAGTTCGAGATATAGAAATAATTTCACTCGAGTGTTCCACAGTTCGAGATATCTTTGTACTATTGGGCTTCCCTAGGTAAATTAATTTAGGTTGAAAGGGGTAAAATAAATAAATAAATAAAATAAAGTATATGCACACGCTCATGCTTATGTCTATTTTACCAAGTCCTTTGTATTATCAATACCTTCTAGGAAAATTTCTGACTTTAGTCATATAACTATTTACGTTTCTTGAACTTGATCCTAAATTTTTAAAAATATCTAACTAAATCCTATAACTATTTTCAAATTCTGAAGTAGGTCCTTCCGGCCAAAATTCTCTCCACCACTGAAATTTCTTCTTCTTTCTTTTCTTCACTTCACTGTAATGGGGATTTAGTTTATAATTTTTTATTTTTTTTCTTGAGGAATGGAAGAGATTACCAAAAATGCCCTAAAAAAAAGGGCATGTGTATCTCATGTGATTGGAAACGCCGGAAAAGGGGAGGATTTTGGTCGAAAGGACCTACTTTATAATTTGAAAATAGTTATAGAATCTAATTAGGTATTTTTAAAGATTTAAGACCAAGTTCAGGAAACGTAAATAGTTACAGGACTAAAATCAGAAATTTTCCATACCTTCTAATGAAAATTCTCAAATTTACAGACTTTTTTCATAATTTCATATTCAAAATTTTAAAATAATTTAAACTGTTTCTTGAAGAATTAATGGGCATTGACCAAAGGATAATCAGAAGATGAATGAGTATGCTGACTTGGGTCTATTGACTCCGAGAGATCAATAAAGGTGAAATATCAAAAGTGTGACTCATTCACTTCGCTTAAATACATAAAGATAATCCGAGATGTATTAAATGATATATTTGGAATAACAAAATATACTCGGAGTCTAATACAAATAATTTTAGATTTTGGGGTCAGATCAAACCCCCAAGTCACAAAAATATGAATTAAATATTAATTTATGATTATATTTTTTTACATGATTTTGACCAGTCTGATAAGTTATTAAGTAGAAAAACAATTATATACTTTTGAGCTTAATTTGATGTCCGACAAGGTATACATGTGACAAACATGCATCTAATAACATAAAGATAATCCGAGATGTATTAAATGATATATTTCGAATAACAAAATATACTCGGAGTCTAATACAAATAATTTTAGATTCTGGGATCAGATCAAACCCCCAAGTCACAAAATATGAATTAAATATTAATTTATGATTATATTTTTTGACATGATTTTGACCAGTCTGATAAGTTATTAAGTAGAAAAACAATTATATATTTTTGAGCTTAATTTGATGTCCGACAAGGTATACATGTGACAAACATGCATCTAATAAAAGCATACAAAGCTTGCCACTTGGCAGAAGTTGAGTGAAAAATAAATCAAAAGTGATAATATTACTAATTATGGAAAGTAAAGATTTGAAGCATATCTCATGAGTTATGAGAGATCATGCATGCATGGATTGGGCCAGGTGTGGTGGGAGAGTAGATGTTAGCTGGAAGGCCCATTGTTTGGTATATCTCTTTATGTATAACATTGTGAAAGTTACATATATTTATGTATAATTTGTAATAGATTATTGATTATAAATATTTCGATATTTGTATTATTAATATTTTGTCAATGATTAATTGCGAATGTTGACTTTTAAATATTATAATTGATTAGTTATTTGATTGTAAAAATTAAAGTAAATATTTTGTTAATTATATTTGTTTTTAGTTTTAAAGATATATAAAATATAAATATTTATTAAATAATAAAAAATAAATGTGAAATATTTATAAATTAAAATTATATTAAATTATTTAAAAACTATATTATTTATAATAAATATTTTTATAATTTTTAATTTATGACGTTCCCGATCTAATTACGATTCAATTGCAATTGAACCATTAAACCGTAAATCACTAATTTTTTCGGTTTAATCATCAGTCCGATTATAAAAACATTGTCCGACATGCTCAGGAGCATTTTTGTCATAAATGACCAGACTTATCAAATTATACAGGATTAAATATATCAAAAAAAAAAAAAAATGTATGGGATCAAAGTTACCAAAAGTTTAAATATTTGGGACCAAATGGATGGACGAAAATACCTGAATATTATTATATGAACTTTTAAACTTAATAACATTTTGATATTAATAATTTTTGTTGGAAAATATTATTGACATAGGAAATTACTGAGTTATCCATAGACCTGTCAATGGGTCTAATATACCTAGACCCGACTCAGACCTGAGCATAAAAATATCGAGTCTGGGTCCATATTTTTTATACCCATACTCGAACCCTATTCGTACCCGAAAATTAAATGTTACTTGGGTCCGATTACGATATTCGTAGTTCCGTATTCGATGCGTACCGGACTCAAAAATTTATTATTAAATAAATAAAATTTAATATATTATATTATTAATAGAACTTATTATTTTTTTAAAAAAAAAATATTTATTTAAATAAAAAATCTTAAAACACTATAAGAGTTATTAGCAGCTTTCCACTCCTAAAAACATTAACTCATAAAAATATTTATAATACTGTTGTCTTTTCCTTTTACATTTTATATTAAACTATTACCTTCTCACCTTCTTCTTCATCATTAGAGACTCAAGAGTCAAGATTATTTATTCTTCAATGTATACAAACTATTGTCATATTCTTCACCCTTAAAAAGATAAAAAGGTAATATTCTTTATTTTTCATGAATTTTATTATTCTTCTTATGATTTATGTTAATGAAGATTTATTTTCCTTTCATCATTTATTTTGAATTTTTCTCTTTCTTTCTTTTAAATTTTATTTTAATTTTTGAAAAGAAGAATTTAACAAAAAAGATAAACTATAATTTATTATTTTATTATTTTTGTTTTTATATTAAATTTTATATTTTAAATTTTTGTTTTAATTTGTTTGATAATTTTTATATAGTTAAATTTTAATTTAAAATTTAATTAATATGAATTATCTATTATAATTATAATCAAATTGTGTAAATATAAATAATAATTTTATAATAATTAAATTATTTTTTATTCTTTTGAAAATAAAATTTCAGGTAGGGTATACTCGATTTTGACCTGAAACTCTATAAGATCGGTACGGGTATAAAATTTTTGGATTCGTTACGTATCAGGTAGGGTACTAGCCCAAAAAAAAAAAATTAGGTCCAGGTCTGAAACTAGTAGTTCCGATAGTAGTTCCGGACCCGTTTGAACTCGACCTAGCTATCCTATTTAAAAAATAAATAAATAAATTGGAAGACAACAAAAAGCTCAATCCAAATACATAAACATGAATTTAAATTAAAATTTAAAAAAAAAAAAAAACTAAAATATATAAATTAAAACAATTGCAACCAAACAAGAAAGTATAAGTTAACTAATAATCTCACATACACAAAAATCATAAATTTAAATCTAAAAAAATATATATATAAAAATAAATATTCAAAAGAAAAAGAAAAAGAAAAAAAACATTTGACTGAAAATAGGACTACAAATTTTTAAAAAGCAAGGGAATAACACATTCAGATTTGGTTTTATAAATACTTTCTATATTTGCACGTGTTCACATTTAGTTCCAACTGTACTTTCTACGGTTTTGCTTTACAATACCTTTTTCTGTATAATAATATCCGAATAATTTTAACTTCAATTTACTGATTGAGAAACAACCTAGTAAAATTACTTCCAAGAACCGATCGTTTCCGCTATCTTCGAAAAGAACACTCGTGATATAGACCAGGCAACCCACCTGCGAACCAGCAACTACCATTATTCCATAGGTTCGGAAAAGTAACGAGCACCCCCCATTTCTAAGCACCGAGAATATGGTCAACTGTTATAGAAATAGAATTGCGCGAATACAGATCAGAAATTCACCCAGAAAAAAAAGGGTGGATAATAGGCAAACCACTATATCTCAAATGCAAAATAAAAATTAACAATCCTTATTAGTTAAAAAGAGGAAAAAAAAAGAAAAAGAAAAAGAAAACTAAATTCTTTACAAACATTTTTCTTCACCACAAAAATGTGTTTCACCGAAGTCTTCTAAATGTGTTCTCACCAAGTCTTCTTGCTTCAAATTTTCACGTCACCGTGAGTTTGTGCGGGTGGTACCATAGGCCAGCCAAGAAGCTTAGGTGAGCCAGGCGGGGTCAAATGCCGATTAGGGGAGAAGAGGCTCAATTCCACAAATGTCCCTGAAGCTTCATCTCTATCCATTGCCCGAAAAGAAATGGAGCCCCTCTTTGTTGAAGCTGCTGAGTTTCTTCCGGGACTACTTGCCGTATTCTCACTATGAGGACCCTGGTTAGCAATTAGTGAAACAGTATCATTATGTTCATCACTAACTCTTCTCCTAGCCTCTATATCTCTCTGTAGATTCCCCAATGCTAAAGAATCCGCAACTGGGAAGTATACAAGCAAGCAAATACCAGCCCCAATACAACATAAAAGGGAAAGAAATGCCAAAAATGCAAGAGCTTCAAACAGTAAGGTTTCAGGCCTAGACCGAACAGATAAACCAAGAAATAGAACCCTCAATGGAAATAAACCAGCAACAGAGAAGATCAATGCATATACTCTCTTCTGCAAACATTTATTAATGACCAAATGCAGAATTCGCCTCCCGAGCAAGAACAAATAGGCAGTTAATATGGTAGCAAAAAGACCTAGCAGGAGAATACTTAATAACGGATATGTGCACAGAGTGACGTCATCGTTGCCTCTTGACTTAACAGCTATTCTTGTGAAATACGGTGGTAACTTATGCCGAGAATCCTCCTTGTTGAACTCTGGCCCAATCAAGATAATTACAAGCTGAAGAGCAAACATGGGAAGGCAATAAAGAAGTACAAAAACAACTGTTCGACCATTCCACTTCCGACTCAATGTCCCCGACTTCTGCAATGATGCACGGAGAAGGAATATGAGGGCAAGGAATAGGCAAGGCTCTGCAAACCCAAGGTTTGACACTATGTAAGACTTGCAGACCCTTTCCTGCCATTGCGTACTAAGGGCATTCAACAACCGACCTTGACGTCTCAAGAGATTCAACCGAACAATCTCCCCAAAACCCCACCAGACTGCAAAGAAGATCAACGTAATTCTGATAATCCAGGGACCACTAAAATAACCAAGTTGAACAAAACCCTGGTTGTGGATGCGATTGTGGAAATAAAATGAATACAGGACACAAAATAGTCCAAGTAGAACCAAGACTGCAACGAGACAAATTGTTACCACACCAAGTGCATCAGCAATAAAGCTCGTAACGTGCATTACCCAAAGCACAGGTTCCACGCATGCTCTCTGCCAGCATGGATACAAGGAGATCCACTAGTGCATGTAAGATATTCAGAGATCTCCAAAGCTAACATATATGAGCAGCCAGAAGGCAGAAGTCTAGGTAACTCAATAATCAAAAACCGACACAAAGAGACTCAAAAACTATTCAGAGGCAAAGAGTCCTTCGAACAGTACAGTTGCACTTCTTAAATAATGCCTCACGTTTAAAACCTCAAAGCAAGGAACTGAAATATGTGACAAGTAGCTTTAGGGCACTGCAATAACTCAAAATACCTGCAGCATGAACAAATCCAGGGAATTATTAGAGAAGTTGACAGATGAGAAAATCTAAGGCAATGCAAACTTGAGCCATGTACTTTTCAACCTTTTAATACTTCAAACAATTTCGGTTAATTGTATATTTGTGAATTGAAATAGTATATTTGTGAATTGAAATAGACAATAATAATAACAATGACAAAGGAGACATAAATTGAGATACGAAAGTTGACAAGCATTCAAACATTGGAAAGAAAGAAAAACAAGACAAGCTTAATATAAAGTTAAATAAAATGTGCATGAAGATCAAGCATTGGAAGATAACAGCAAATTAGCAGGGTTGCTATTCAGGTATGCGAGAGCACTAAAAAACTGAACCTAGACACAAACTGTTCTTACATCTGAGTGATAGAGGCAATTAGGCTTTACGAACAAAGCTTTAAGCAGCATGTTTTACACAAGCAACTCCAATAATCAGACACAACAAACAAATAAATGCAATTGGTTGTTTCTTATAAAGAAAAGATAATACCTACCACACAATGCAGGTTTTAATCGAGATTTAAGACACTGTTTACAACATTAAATTGAAAACTAACTACTACTCGATTTTCTCCAAAATCGATTGATATGCTTTGTTCACCTAACATAATGTGACGTCACACCAGCAAGGTCACAAAAGTACATATCATTATATATTTTCACAGCTTACAACAACCAATCGCTCTAGCAATATGTAACCGGCTGCACACAACTGTCATAATGTACACCAATACATGAGTAACTTCAGACCTATCTTCAGAAGCCCCCACAATTTACAACATTATTGATAATTCTTACCAATAGAACCATTCACATGGTCAGACTGGGAAAATTTGCACCAAATACAACAAAAGAGCTTACGCCTTCTTGTAGATGCACAAGAATAGCAATGCAGACCACTTATAAGTGACTTTGCAGCCTTTAAAGTGTCCAACCCTATGCAGTTGGAAACAATAATGCTAAAATTCTCTTTAATACCAGGATCTCCATTCTCCATAACCACTTTCCTCATAGGCCCGCCCCTCTGTTCCCACACTACCCCTCTCTCCACCTGAACTTCCACGTAGTCCTTAAAAATGACTGAACCAATACTAATCCAGTTATTCAACAATCCTGTGTAACTACACATTCACACACTTCGAATACATTACAAAAGTCAGACAAAAACGACTTCATAAATAATAACATAAAAACACAACTACGGAAGTGTTTAAACACACATGCATGAAATCTAAGCATTGAGAAGAAAGTTAATGGCACGAGAAAATTCATAAGAAAGGCACAAAAAATTTGTGAAAATTATTTTAAAAACAACATAAAATAATAATAATAATAATAATTCCTGCTCTGCAAAAGCACTCATCTAACAGAAACTAATGCAACACTGTCACCAAGAATATTTAAAAAATTCAAAATGGCGACCGTGAAATCCAAATAAAACCATGAAACTTACAGCTTAATTAACAGAAGAAAATAGATCAGAAGAGAGCTCAGAAGTCGAAGAACCTCGATCCGTTAAACTTCAAAGTTCAAATCCGCAGAGTCGATGAAGCAAATTGAAAAACCCTAAGAGAGAGAAAATACTCAAAAAAAAAAAAAAAAAAGAAAAGAGAAGAGATTTAGAGAGAGAAATACACACAGAGTGAAGAGGGAAGAAGGAGAAAGACAATGTAAGGCAAGAGAGGACTAAGGCAAACGAGAGAGAGAGAGAGTGGGGGACTTTGTTGGAGACAGCCTGTCTCCAGCGAATAAACCAGAGCAGAAAGGGAGGAAAAAAATAAAATATATATATATACACATTAATTTTTTAGGAATTTTATTTTTATAGCTATTGCAGCTATTTCTATTTTTATAATTTCATTTGAAATTTAGAAAAATAAAATAAATAAATATATAGATTATATAGAAGGGAAATACAGGCTGTACACAGCTGGATATTCCGAGCCTGCAGGCTCGGGTTTGGCTGCGAGCCTTGTTGGCAATGTGGCCGTGGCGGCTTTTACGGTGAATGTTTTTGTTCTCAATTTTTCATTTCACTTTTACCCCCTCAGTTTTCATCTTTACTATCAATCTGACCCCATATGTTTTAATGCTCCAAGACTTTTTTTTTTAGGGACTATTAATGACCTAAAAGAGAGGAAAAAAAAAAAAAAGAGTTGTAGGTTTCATAAATTAGCCCCCATTTTTTTTTTTTAATTTTCTTCTTTTTTTTTTTAAAGAGAAATAAAGACATTTGATTTATTTATTTTTGATAATCTGATGTCTTCGTCGATTAATCCATAAATGTTCGATAAGAATATCTCTAATACCATATTACACGGCAAAAATATTACACGATATTATCTTTAAAGTGTGTCGAACTCAATATTTTATTCTGATTTGACAAGTTATGTAGTAATACATATAAGTAAAGGAGGGGCAAAAATATAAATAGCTACCGGTTGAATTATCGAATGGAGGGTGTTTATATTTAATTAATAATGAAAGAAATTAGCAATTTAGTCCTTAAACTAATCCTAAAATAAAGTTCCAATCATTAAACTATTAATTGGACCGGGAGGACACTAACTCGAAGGCTGCACTAACCCGTGAGTATTATTATATTAGTACTTAATTATGGGGCGGGGCCGGGGGGGGGGGAAAATGAAGTTATCCAGAAATTGTTTAAAGGGAAACTTGGCTCCTTTCTTACCAACGTAATGCTTACATTAGCAGAATGTAACGCGGATGATGACGTGGAACCCATCTTTTTTCCTTCGAATAATTCTAGTTTATATATATATATATATATATATATATATATAATTTTTAAAAAGTAATTGGAATATTTCTATGTTACTTGGTGACATTTGCAAGCAATGTTTGAAAAAAATAAATAAGCATTAATATATCTTTTGAATTAAAATTATACATTATTTCTCACATCTATTTGAATTTGTGATTTATTAAGTATTTTCTAGTTGAAAAGACAAAAAATAAAATTGATTATTTTAGATTTCATATTAATTTCGTTTGGACGAATGAGTCTTTATTTTTAATTTTTTTGGCAAACGAATTCATAATTTTTTTTTCCTTTTGAACAGATCGGTCTCTATTTTTTATTTTTGGATAAACGAATTCTTTTTTTTTATTTGGACAAACGGGTCATTTTGATTAATTTTTATTAAAAGATACATCAAGAGAATGGAGAAATTATGAGGAATTAAAAAAAAAAATGAAATAATTATCATCACAATATGCAGAATAATAATAAATCATGTAAAAATTAACAGTTTTTCAAATAAAATTGGTCAAAATGATTCGTTTGTCCAAACAAAAAAGAATAAGAATTCGTTTATCAAAAAATGGAATTCCTTTGTCCAAACAAAGAAATAATGAGATTCGTTTATCCAAAAATAAAAAATAAGGTTCATTTAGTCCGAACAAATTTAATATGAGAATTAAAATGATCAATTTTCTAAAGACAAAAATATATTTTAACTTTAATTTTTTTAAATAAAAACAATTAATAGATATTAATTATCAAACATTAGTTATAGAGATATTAAAAAAATATATATATTAATCAATACACATTAATTTTCTAATGTGAAATATTGGAAAACATTGATTATAAATACAAAAACAATTGGTCTTAGTGATAAAAATATTAATCTATTTTATAATTAATTTCGAATATAAATATAAAAAATAATTAAAAAATATTTATATTAAAATAAAAATTAATCAATTTTAATTTAATTGGATAGAGTGTAGATGGATCTACCATCAAAACTATTGCTAATAGAATAATAATAATAATAATTTCTTATTTTATCCACTCTTGTTTGCCATATATATAAATTACAAGTAGATTTGGTAGAATGGTCAAGTCAATGTAACTAGTCAACCCATGTGTTTTTGAAACAAGTTAGGGGACGTTGACAGTCCAATTTCCGGCAATTTGAGATCTTTTAGGTAATTGTTGTTGTGGTATTTTCTTTTCTTTTCTTTTCTTTTCCATAGTCAAAATAAATTTACCAACTTACCCTTCACCAAAAATGAAATTTCGCTTGTGAAATGACAGGTATGACAAGTTTATATATGGAAAATTCTTCAATTTAGTCCCTTAACTATTAACGTTTCCTTAAATTGGTCATATAACTTTAATTTTATCCAAATTAATTTTTTATCTATTTTCTATTTCCCAAATTGATCCTACCAACCAAAATTGATCAAAAATTTGATCACTTTACCGGCATATCCATTAAAATAAAAGGGTATTTTGATAATTTCATGTTAGAAAAAAATGGAATAGATATATTAAATTTATTCACATCTCTTTCCTTCTTCTTTTTTTGAAAAAAGTAAGGCTGTTTTTGGACTAAGATTTTTTTTTTTCAAAATTTCACTCAAAATAAAAAAAAAAATAGTTGTACTTGTTTGGACACCAATCTGACATGTTACTATTCATGTCTGGTGAGGTGGAAAAAAAATGAATAAAAAATTTACTCACTTACTATAAATATTCAATATAGATATATAAATATATATAATTCAAATAAAAAATCATCATTACATTAATAAAATATATTATTTTTGTCTCCCACTTACTAGACAACATCTTACATTGGCCCCACCTTATTCCTCGTTATTGGCAATCAACTCAATTCTTTTTGAAAAAAATGAGCTTTCTCAAAAAAAAGTTCCAATCCAAAAACACCATAAGTATTTTGGCTAAAATATTATATCTATTTTATGTTTTTATTGTTTTTTTAACATAAAATGACTAAAATACCTTTTTAATTTAATGGATATGCCGGTAAAGTGATCAAATTTTGGTTGGGATGACCAATTTGAGAAATAGAAAATAGATAAATGATCAATTTGGATAAAATTAAAATTATAGGACCAATTTGGAAAAATATAAATAGTTAAGGGACTAAATCAAAAAAATTTCTGTTTATGTATATATACTAGTGGTATGCTTCGCCCCCAAGTGCGAAGTATACCAAAAGTTATAGTTTTAAATGAAGAATATTAAAACTTTATAATTTTATTTATTTTGTTGTAATATTGTCATTGAATTTTATAATAATTTAATAGTTATATGAGATGTCAAAATATTTTATAAAATTCTAGAAAAATTAACAAATAAATAAAAATAAATTCGAAGGAGCACATTATTATAGTTATTGAATTTACAAAAATTATTAAACATAATATTCATTATCAACTATAATAAAAATAATTAATTCAAATAAAATTTCAACTTCTTTAACCAATATGAATTTGAATACGTACTTATAAGACATATATTTTACTAAAATATATGAATTTCTTAATAGTAATAATAAATAATAAATAATAATGTAAATTGGATATATGCAATGTAAGGGAAAAAATGGAAAACTGTTAAAGAATATCATAATATAAATTAAAGAGATTAATCTAATTTTAAAACTTAAAAATTACTTTTTGCCTTCATCAATTTTCTACTTTTATATTATTTACAAGAGAATAAATACATTAAAAAAAATCAAGAAAGAAAGTTAAGCAGTTAGCTTAAATGAAATTTCTTTAAGATATTTTGAATTAATTATTTTAGAAAATAAAAGAAAAAAATGAAAGAATTGATATAGATGAAAAAAACAAGGTCTAAAAATAAAAAGTTGAGATAAAAATAAAAAGTCTTGAAAAAATATAATATTTTATTAACAATATAATATTTTAAAAGTTCTATAACGAAAGGACAATAATTATTTAAAGTTCGAAATTTAAATATTATTTTATTTTTTGAAATTTTGAGACACTTTTATATGTGATGCTGCTACCAAATAACCTGTATCTTTTTGACATATATTGAAATATCAATACATAAAAAGATGGAAAAGATAAAAAAAAAAAAACAAAACAAAACAACATAAAAGTTCAACTTAATTATAATAGAGCTATGCCATTGAAAAAAATAAAAAATTCTAAAAAAAAATTATGTAATCTTATATATAATAAATAGTTACACATATATATATACAATTATTTATTTTCTATCGCTTAAAGTTAAAAATTTGTCTAATATGATAAAAAATATGAATATAATTTTTAGAGAAAACATTTATTTTTAACTTAATCTTTGTTTTCTGTTTACTA
>JAXGGT010002075.1:0-25918 GCA_035583425.1 Marsdenia floribunda | reverse complement strand
AACAGAAAAGAAATCCCCCAATTCCCCAATTAGAAAAGATCCAATATTGCAGCAACGCTTGAAATGCCCAACAAACCTTGTTAAGCAAAAGCGTATGAGGTGAAGCAATAGCAGAGGAAGCCATTGTAATCTGAAGCTGAGCTTCTTTTGGGAACTTTGATAGCTCTGTAAGTAAGTACCCGAACACGCAGAAGAACTAAAATGAAAACTTTCTTTTCTTCCCCTAATGTTGGACGAATAGCCAAAATAGTCCCTCAATTTTTATATTCTCTTCAAATTGGTCCTTATATATATATTTTTTTTAAAATAAACAAATCCCAAAACTAACAAATTTCAATTTAAAAAAAAAAAAAAAAAGCAGTAAATAAACTTCATTCAAGGGAAAAAAAAAACTAAAATTAATAATTATAAAATTGAATGTTTTTGGCCATTGACAAATTCTTGTGGAAGGATAAGGATGGTAAAATTGGGCTTTTCTTGCAATATGTTTTAACTTAAGCGGAGTTTTATTAGTTTTTTATAATTTTAAATTTTTTCAGTCCTTATATTATTTTTATAATAATTTTAGTTATTTTAATTAACTTTTATTATAACTTATTTAATTAAATTAGAATAAATATGGATGAGTTGTCAAATTTTAATTTAATAAAAATCAAAATATGATAAAATATTTTAAATGATCACTCAAAAAATATTATAATGATTAAAAAAAAAAAACCATAGAAAATTAATTAAAAATTAAAATAGTTAATTTTCCCCTAAAGGTGTAGGCCTTTCATAAGTTCTAAACGATTTACATGTCTGTATATATATATATATATATATATTGTTGAATTGATTTACAATATCTTCATCTTTGTTTTAAAATAATTTGCACCAAGTTGAATTTCATACCATAGTCATAAATTTAGTACATCCATGCTTTTTGTTTAACTTTCTAATATTCCATAATTATTTTGAATTTCGACTAATTTAGAATTGAGTTGCTACCTTGAACTTCTTAAATTTAGGAAATGGACTTGGGGCTCGTAAACGGGTTGCACCAGAACTCTTTCGAATAGAGACATATGGGTTGCAAAACCTAACTTCATAACTCAAAGATCTTATGATCCCTCAATTGATGAGTAAAAATGGTAAGTCTAATCAAACTACACAAAGATGTATTAAGGAAGTACGAAAAGATGTTGCCTTTAAGTAAAGAGAAGACTCCGATAATTCTAAAGCAGTCAAAATTTCTGAAAAATGTTCTCAAATAATTGATGGATCCAAAACAATCCAACAAGAACGAACAATTCATGTTTCTATAAAGTTGCAATAGTTTGATGGCAGAGGTTATCCCAAGCAACACATTGTCCATTTCGTGGAAACATGCAACAATGCTAGTACAGATGAAGATCTTCTAGTTAAACAATTTGTTCGCTCCTTCAAAGGTAGTGTGTTTGATCGGTATACTAATTTGCTACCCGAATCAATCAACAGTTGGAATCAACTTGAAGTTGAATTCCTAAATCGTTTCTACAGCACTCGTTGAACAGTAAGTATGCATTAGTTAAGTCATACAAAGCAGTGGGAGGATGAATCAATTGTTGATTACGTCAATCAATGGCAAAGTGTAAATTTAAATTGCAGAGATCAATTATGTGAAAAATCTGCTATTGAGATTTGTATCCAAGGAATGCGTTGGAATCTTTAATACATTTTGAAAGGTATTCAACCAAAAACATTTGAAGAATTGGCTACTCACGGATGAGATATGTAGTTAAGCATTATTGCTAATCAAACACTTGAAATTGATGTTGAACTAAAAGAATATCAATGCAAAAGTAATATTTCTTTGGAATTTGAACATGAAGAGTCAGTTTCAAACACTGACGATGCTTGAATTCAAACCATCATGCTCTTCCTTGATGCACATGATTAAACTGCACGTTACTCCTTGATAAGAGTATAAACTATCTGAATAAAATATGTCATATGAAGTATTCACTAATTAAAAAAAAAAAAAAGAATTTAAAGTTTCTGCATGACGATATAAAGATTCCTTGACACAAGTGTAAATTGTATGCATGTTCAAAAGAAAGCTCCTTGACACGAGTATAAACTATTTACATGATAATATGAAGACTCCTTGACACAAGTGTAAACTATCTGCATAATAAAAATATTTCTCCTTGACACGAGTGTAAACTGTCTAAATGATGATGAATTCTCTTTTACATGAGCATAAACTGTCTGCATGATGATATAAAGGCTCCTTGATATGAGTATAAACTGTTCAATGATGATGATATGAATGTTAATCCTTTGATGCATGAGGTTAAACTGCACATTTGAACTATGTTTGACTTGATTCCCTTATGGGATATGTAGGTAGCTTAGAACAAAATTCTAAGTTTAGTTTTAACAAAAAAAAAAAAAAAAAAAGAAAAAAGAAAAGGAAGAAGAAATAGAATCGTATGATGTTCAGTTCTTTTATTGATGATCCATATATTTACAATATATATATATATATAAAATAAAATAAAATAAAATAAAAGATCTAATCTTCTAGTAAAGCTCTAAGCTTGCATATCTAGTAATCCATCAAAGTTGCAGAAGAAGTTGATTAATTCCTCCAAATAAACGCTGTCAAATGCGTCGAAGATGTTTACTTGTCCTACTTGATGATTGTTGACCACTTCAAAATCACATAACTAAAATTGATGATTGATAACGGAAAGAGAATTTTAGCCTAATAGTCAAATTTTTCTGAACGATCGAGTGGTCAATATGACCCCAATTGGGCTGAATTTTGGACAACTAGTATAGCATGCATCTTTCTTTAATCTGAATAGTGCAGATCAGATTTCAATAGTCGGATTTTGAGATATAATTTTTACAACATGATCTGTCCAAAAGATTCTTTTTCACTTTGCAGTCTGATTCTTTCTACGATTGCAGCGTTCATACTCCTCTGATCATGTTGAAATTGTTTCAGTAAGTAGAAGGAACATTTTCTTTAATTTGAACAATGGAGATTAGTTTTCAATGGTCGGATTTTCTAGTATAATTTCTGCAACTATAAGCTTCTAGGAGTTTCCAATCTTCCAGAAGTCTACTTTTTTCTAATGATCAGAGCATCAATTCTTCTTAGATTATGCTAAATTTTTCACGGTAGGAAGAAGACAAATTTATTTTAAATTTGAACATGGAGTTCATTTTTCAGTAGTCTAATGTGGATATATTATTGCCGCAATAGGAGCTATTCATAAGTATCTTATTTTCTAGCGGTCTATTTCTTTCTTATGATTGGAATGCCAATTTATCTCTGATCAACGTGAAATTTTTACTGCAAATAAAACACACATTTATCTTTGAAGGGTGAAGATCATTTTTCAACGATTAGATGTTAACATATCATTTTTGTAATAGAAGTTGTACATAAATTTTTGTTTGTTGGCACTCAGTTGATTTTAGGCGATTGGATGACCAATTCTAGTATGTTGATGACTCCTACATGTTAATTTGGAAGAATTGATGACAATTGAAGTTTGTGACTCTTTCATGTTGAAAGTGGTAAAAGGAGAGAGGAAAAAAAAAAAAAAACTCCTTCATATTGAAGAGTACTTGACCCTTCAAGTTGAAGATTGTAGTCTGTGACTCATTCATGTTGAAATTGACAAAAAATCAATAGCTTTTTCACATTGATTATGTTGATGGATCCTTCATGTTAACAGTAGAAGAGTCAATAACTAATTCATGTTGAAGTTTGCAAAGTTGATGACTCTTTTGAGTTGATATTGAAAAAGATCATCAATGAATCATCACCTGTAAATCTGCAATAAAAAAGAACTTACATTTTGTCATAGATATGGAGACCGCTAAATGAATACAAGCCCTATATTCAAATCAATAACTCGGCAATGGATGTGCGGATGAAAGAGATGGAGACATTTAACGCATGTCTGACCCATGAAAACTTCTCCGTATTCTTGAACACTCAAGAAAAGGAAAGAGAGAAGATTGGAAGTATCTGCATGGATTAATACGCCTTTATATAGGCATCAGATGCAAGAGGGGAGGAGAGTCTTTTAAATCTGAATGAAATCTTTGTCTATTTTATCTCCCACGAATCATTATCTACCAGACAATTTTTTATTCGAAAATTATCTCCTAATATATATATATATATATATATATATAATAATAATAATATATACAAATAATATATCTATCTTTGAGTTAAATTCAAATTTATAATTTGACTCAAATTGGATTCATCAAATATATTTTGATATTACCTACTTATCAAATTATCTTCTAGTTAAATTTAAATTCCTAATTTGACTCAAATTTGATTCGTATAATATCTTTTAAAATTTTGGCATTATCTATGAATACTATTTCATGAGTCATTTTCAAATTTTTTAATTGGATTCAAATTTTATTCATAAATAATATATGTTTATATATATATAATCCACGGGTCATATTTATCTTCGAGTCAAATTTATTTACATAATTTGATTCAAATAAGATAGATGAAAATAAATTAAAACTTGTCTTCGTGACAATTCTTCAAATTAGCCGTGCACAAATTCCAAATGGGTAATTTGTAGATAGTGAAAATTTGTGAAGTAATTTAAATTAATTAAGTAGTAGATAAAATTTCATATAATTACTTATTACAAATTACTCTTTATTTACTATGGCAAATCGTATGTTAACACGTAACAATGTGACAAAGACCAACCAATAAGAATTGAAGGAGTGTCTCGACTAATCGAAATACGCCACATAACCACAAGAGGCTTCCTTCTTGTCATCCTTTCCTCTATAAATAGAAGAGTAAGAGAGTCTTCAATAGATAAGTTCTTGGAGGTACCGATGCTCTACCACATCGGATCTTTCCCCTTCCAAGTCCAATCCATTTTCGAGATTAAGCCTCTTAGGCCCTCAAATTCATATCAAATTCTTTCCAAGATCAAGTCTAAAGACCCTTGAAAAAATTAAACCAAAGATCGAGATCAAACCCAACGACCCTCGAAGACAATTCATTCCAAGATCAAGTTAGAAGATCCTTGGAGGGATAGATCCAATATCATATCATAATTGTCAAATCATGATCAAGCCCAAAGAGTCCTCGAACCTATTGACGGAAAGAATCAATAGATTAGATAGAGATTGTACCCACATATATTTAAATTAATGAAATACATTTTATTCATTTGATTTCGTATTTGTATTATTTCAATTATATTTTGCAAATGCGAAATTGCCATCTACAATAAGTTTGACTCTAAAAAAGGTATATAAAAAGACAACAAATAAAGTTTTTTTTTTTTTTTTGACAAGAAATAAAGTTCTTGTCTGCATTATACAAATAACACCAACGTGCCTTTTTTAATATTATTATTATTATTATTTTGGTAAATAGATAAACTTTATTCATAGAGTTCAAAATAATTAAAATATATAAGAGTTTGAGTTGTGGTTCACAATGTTGTTCAACTTATAATGGATAAAAAATATGTCATAATTTTTCCTTAAAGATCATTGACATAAGCTATATTAATAGAAACCTTTGGAGGTAAGCAAAACAATGACTTCCTTATTCGCGTTGAGCTTCTAATTTAGTGAGATTGTTGGAAACAAAGTTGGTCTCTCTAAGACAGTTAACTGAACTGCAATGTGGTATCTATTACTATTATTATTCTATTGTGTCACTTTGGAAAATATTGTGAGTAAACACATTTGGTGTTCTTTATTTAAAAATTAATGAAAAACCATTCATCAACACTAATAGAAGATCAAGCTATGATACTAGAAGTAATCATTCATAATCCTACTCCTCATCCAATACAAAATATGAGAACCCTCACCTAAACACCAAAAAAAAAAAAAAAAATCATGCTGCTATCTTCACAACAACTCACTATGCTAAGAAGACCAAACTACAACAACAATCTAAGAGGACCACTCGACAGACAACAGAGACTACAACAAATAAGAATGCACTAGAGAGGACAAATCCTCCAATCGCTCAAACACAAAAGAAATCAACAAAACACAGCAACACAAGTTCACCTTTGATTAGGCTAATGACTACACAGAATCCTTGGACTTTTGTGAAAATGCTATCACACAACTACAATGTGACAACAGCCTTTGGTCAGCTACTTTATCAACCTACACTCATAGTGGCACACAAGTTGATACATCAAGGTCTTAACTATCCACCACCACTTCAAGTCACATTCCAAGGGCCATTTACTCATCAATGGATGTTACCAGTATCAATAAATCACCAGCTCCTATACATGATGAACAACCAAGAGCAACTGACCTCTCATTATCCACTTTTGGAGATACAAACTCAATACAACTATCCCATCATCCAAGAGAACAATATCATAGAACAAAGTGTGTTGGAAGTGGAACCCATATCTCAATTGCAACCCCCTCACCAACTACAACAAGAAGATCAACGAAACAATCACATTCAATAGACACAGGAGGAATTCTATCAAGAACTTCTCAATGCTCAAGAGATACCAGAATAGCATAATCAACACCAATTAGAAGATCACACATATTGGAGGCCAACAATAGAGTTTTTATTAGTTAGGAGAAATCTTCCTAAAGTCAATTCTCCACAAACTTCATCAAGACTTACATGTTCTCCTTTCATCCCATGATGTACAAAACATCCTTTATCATGAGAACATATGAGAACAACAACTTTGACCAACAAGTAGTGGCAATAATAATCCCATACATCCCAACGAAACTGGAATCCTCATAGACAACTACTACACTAAGTCTTCAAAATCTCAATTCATCAATGAAGATAGAAGCACTTACAACAAGGATGACTCATATGTTGAGTCTCGAAGAAACAACAACCCAATAATTCAACCCCATGATATTTCAACTATGGAATTGTAGAGGGGTAGATAATGAAGGGTTTCGCATCCATGTAAATGATCTCATATCATACTGCATACCCTCCTTTGTGATCTACATAAGTAGATATGACAATGAGTTGTTTCTAGTTTGAAAATTCAATCAAAGTAGATACAAACAACTAATCTAGGGGAATCTACATAATGTGGCATGGAAACTTGCATGCATCAAGATGGCTCTTCCCCTTACTCCATTTACTTAACTGCAATTTATGATAAACCCTATCCTCACTTTAAAAAGATATTACATGGTGAAATTTTATCCTTTAGTCAACAATGCAAGAAACCTTGGCTTGTACTCGGAGACTTCAATGATATGATCAAGAATAGTATGAACTTGGAAGGGAATAGGCAAATGCATTAGAGCTTTGCTATAGAGAAAAATGTGACAAGGTGAATAAATTAGATTGGTCAAGAGTTCCTTAATGGTAACATGACACTTTCTGATTTATTGAGACACTCATTTAGCTCTCATTGGTTGATCTTGTCATCTTTGACACATGTCAACATGTGACTTGTCATAGTAAAAAGCAATTAGATGAAACTTTATTTACCACTTAATTAATCTTAAATTACTTTTACAAATTTTTATTGTCTACAAATTGTTCCGAGTACTAATTCTCTCTTCTTCTTTTTTTTTTTCCTTCTTTTTTCTTCATTTATTTGAATCAAACTATTTGATTAAATTTGACTTACATATAAAATATGAGATAAAAATGTGTATATATGATGAATCAATTTTGAGTCAAATACGAGTCGTAGATTATATATGTATTATTTACAAATCAAATTTAAGTCAAATTAGAAATTTGAATTTAACTTAGAGATAATTATGATTTGTAGATAATATAATATTTTTTAAAAAATACATTTTTGAATTAGAATTTTGATTTTGACTTGGGATAAATATGATTCATAGATAAAATTATATTTCAAAAATTATATTTTACAAATCATATGTGAGTCAAACTAAAAATTTGAATTTGACTCGAGGATAAATATGATTCATAAATAATATCAAATTTCAAAAATATATTTTACGAATCAAATTTGAGTCAAATTATATATTTGAATTTGACTCGAAGATAAATACGATTCATATATTTGATTTGGAGGAGTTTAAAAAAAAAAAAAAAAAAAAGGAGGAGAGGATAAATATACAAATAAGATCCAATGAGAATTAGAAGACTTTCCTTTTCTTTTTGACTGATACCTATATAAGGGGCACTTACCTATCATAAATCACTTTTCACTATACATGTTGGAGTTCTCAAAGATCTAATTTATTTGAAATTTCTTTTCCTTTTTTTTCCTTTCCGAGCATGGGCTCAAAGAAAGCCAATTTCTTCTTTCTATGTTAATTTTGCTTTTCAAGTATTTCCCCAACAAAATCTCATTTCCTTCTTTTTTTAATAATAGTAACTTCCTCTATTTTTTAACCTCTCTTTGAATGAATAAATTTGCAATAAAAATATGAAAATTGCCAAGTGAATGCAAGTTCGAGATTGAAAGCGCCAAGTAAGTCAAAATCTAGGCAGTCCCGTAAGCAATACCCAAAAATACCTTTGACAAATCCTCCTCATCCAACGAAAAAATCCGAACCCTAGGTTGAATGAGAACAAGGTTATTCTCAAAATTCCAAGGGCCATGATGCAACATAAAGCCTATAGTTTGCTATAGTGCAGAGAAAATTTGGAAGAGCTGTTCGTTGATTCTTTGCATGGAAAAAGAACCGTAACGCCAAGCCTTACTCATAGCACTTTTGAAACCATCCAAATATAGAGTTTTGCCGCTATGTGTATAGGCCACTACACTCAAAAACTCTTCATGTAGACCTTCTTTGATATCATTCGACTCCAATGACATACAAGAAGACCCTTCCTCACCAAGATCCACACTGCCAAGTTTTTTCAGAATCAAGTCGTCCATCTTTGTCATCCAATACACCGAGCACACCAATGGGTTGCTACTTCTCATCCTGTTGTACTAGATGACCTACATCTAGACTGGCTATCTTTGAATCATTAATGATAGTTTCACTTGTTTCCTCAAAAAAAAAAAAAAAAAAAACCTCTCTTTTATTTTTTATTTTTCTTTTGCTTCTCTTCCTTTTTTTTCTTTTTACGCAAATATTTTCTTTTTTGCATAAACATTAATTTCTTCTTCTTTTTTTTGTTTTTTTGTTTTTTTTTTTTTTTTAATTCTTGTAAAACTAACCATTTTTTTTTTTACTTTGTTGTTTTCATGTTTTCTTTTTACAACAACATGGAGAAGTCCTTGTGGGTTGCTCATCCATGCAAATTCAAGGTCTCCATCTTCTCAAACGGTAAACTTATTATCATCTACCATCCATAATCCGAATTTAGAGCCTTCACGAATCATTAATCTCTACCTCAATTGGCAAGCTATCGATTTAAATCTTGAACTTGTATTCACTTGGCGATTTTCATATTTTTTATTGCAAATTTATTCATTCAATTTGAGAAATTTCCATGACAAAGTGTATCAAAATCGATTTTGTCAAACTATAAGTTTTTATTTATTTATTTATTGTAGATTTTTAGATCGTAACCTAACCAATGATTCATTTAATCAATGAATCCAAATTTGGTTCAAGGGCTCCAACAAATACAATGTTCCTTCTCAAAAGTTTATTAATTTTGCTGCTTTTTTCCAATATTGACATGAAAAAGTGAAAAAGTCACCAATTTCATGAACATCAACATGAAGGAGTTGTCAAATTGAAGCAATCAACAACTTTACCAATAACTTGAAGGAGTTATGAACTTCACCAATGATTTGAATGAGTCATCTACTCGACTAATGGTAATTTGGATGAGCCATTGACTTTGCCGACTTCAACACAACGAAGTTATCAATTTTGTCAAATTCAAATATGAAGCACATCAACTTTGCAAACTTCAACTTAATGGAGTCATAGACTCTTCCAATAAAAACTTCTGCATAGTTTATGTTGTAGAAATAATATATCTAAATTCAATCATTGGAGTGTGCAAATTTAAGAAAAATGTGTTCCATAATTTATGTCAAAAATATAGACCAATCAAAAAGGAACTAATGATTCAATCATTTGAAAGAAACATACTGCCCAAAAAAAAAAAAAAAAATGAAAACTTCTGAACAACTTATATTGTAGAAATAATATCTCCAAATTCAACTATTCAAAACTAATCACCATCATTTAGATTGAAGAAAAATGTGTTTTATACTTTTTTTCAATTATTCAACCTAATTGGAGAAGAATTGACATTCCATTTGTTTGAAAGAAATAGACTTCAGAAAAATCAAAATCGCTAGACAACTTATGTTGTGAAAATGATATCTTCAAATCCAATCGTTGAAAAAAGATTTCCATGGTTCAGATTGAAGAACAATGTGTCCCCTATTTGTTATAAAAAATTTAAACTGATAATAAAAGAATTAACTGTCCAATTATCTAGAATTAACTGTCCAATTATCTAAAATAAATAGACTACCAAACTGAAATTTCTTTCATTATTGTCAATTTAATACAATTATCAATTTTGCCAACGCGGACTTGAATTAATAATCAAATTTGTCAAACACGAAGTTGGACAAGTTAATATCTTTCGTGATTTTCATATAGACAAGTTGACAACAACTTTTGCGGCATTGATTTAGAGAAGTCAATGAACATCTTTTTCAACTTTGATAATTTCCAAATAGATGAACTTACAATTTTGTTGAGAGATTAACTTCATACGCTTTTGTTGTTACTGTTAATCAATAATTGTAAAAATATATAAATTATCAATAAATGAACAGATTTTGATTTTTTTTTTTTGTGTATTTATTTTTCTTTCTTTCATTTTTTTTTTTTTTGGGTTATGAATTTTTTTTTTCTAAGCAACCTACATATCTTATAAGGGAATTAAGTCAAATGTAATTCACATTTGTAGTTTTAACTCATGTATTAAAGGAGCAACATATAGTTTTATTTCATGTGTAACACTTATGTTATCATTATATAAACAATTTATACTTGTGTCAAGGAGTCTTCGTATCAATTTATGAACAATTTACACTCATACCAAAGAGCATTGATATCATATTGCAGATAGTTTACACTCCTGCCAAGAAGCCTTTATTATCATGTGGATAGTTTAAACTTGTGTAAAGGAGGCTTCATATCATCATACAAATAGTTTATGTTCATGTCAAGGAGTATTCATTCAAATATGCAAACATTTTATGCTCATATAAAGGAACCTTTATTTAATATGCAGACAATTCGACTTTTCTTTTTTTTTGCATTCATGGAAGAGTACTTCATAGAATATTTTATTCAGATAGTTTATACTCTTATCAAGGAGTATTCATTCAAATATGTTGATAGTTTATGCTCATGTCAAGGAGAACATATTTTCAACATGTAGATAGTTTATGCTCGTATAAAGGAGCTTTCATTTAATATGCAGATACTTTGACTTTTCCTTTTTTTTTTTATCATTATCAAACAACACTTCATAGAATATTTTTTTTTACATAGTTTATAGTCTTATCAAGGAGTAACATGTAGTTTAACATTGTGCGTCAAGGAAGATCTTAATTATTTGAATTCAGGTATCATCATTGTTTGAAACTGACTCTTCGTCTTCACATTCTGAGACAATGTTACTCTTGTATTAATATTCTTTTTGTTCAACATGAATTTTAAGTTTTTGATTGACAATAATTTTTAACTCCATATATCATTCACGCGTAGTTAATTCTATTGGGTTTCAAAAACAAAAACACAACGAAAAAATTAAAACTTTTTCCTAAGCCACCAATGATCACAAGTATTTCAATCAAATTGAAAGAGGAAGTTGTCAAAAAATACCTTTTTGACAATTTCTTTCTTGAAACTTTTCATCACTACTTGTGATTGAAATTTCTCATATAGAATTATAGGAAATACAATTTTTGTTACAAAATCAATATGTTTGCATCTAACAGTTGAAAATAGATCTTCATCGTTGAAATAGAAGTAAAGTGTCTCTTCTACCTTTTATCCAAATTTCAGCTTGATGGGGGAAGAATTGTCCATCTAATTCTCTGAACGAATTAGATTACCAGACTAAAGATAGGGGTTTTGTTGCGTAATCAATAACTCTGAATCTAACTATTGAAAATACATATATACCGTTCATAATAATGCAACACATCTTTTCTATCTGTTGTCCAAACTTTAGCTTGATCGAAAAAGAATTGACTACCCTATCATCTAAAAGATTTTGACTGACGAACTAAAGACAAAGCTTCTATTGAAAAATTAATATATTAGAATCCAACCGGTGGAAATCAATCTCTACCATTCAGATTAAATCAACATGTCTCCTCTACCTATTGTCCAAAATTCAGGCTGATTGGAGAAAATTGGATCATGTGATTGTCTAAAAGAATCTGAGTGCCAGACTAAAGACAGATATTCAAAGACCTCTTCAAAACTCAAAAGTGTTGCCTTTATGAAAGATGACCATCCTCTATAAGTATCCACACACGAACAAACAAGAATTGGAAGAATCAAATGATAGTTTGAATTTATTTTTCTAAAAAGTTATCTATTGTTTGTACTCTCTTTTTTCAAGAACAAGAACATCTCAAAAACTATCTTTTCTCGAGAATGTATTAAGAATGTCTTAAGAACATATGTTAACTCTATTAAGAGTCACAATACATCATATGTATATATCTCCTAGGTTTTATTAAAAATTAAATTATTATTTATTTAAAATTCATTTTAAAATAATAATAATTTAAGTTTTAATCCTTGGTATATAAGGATGTTTTATTTAACCCAATGTTATATAGATTCCTTACCCAATGAGGAAATCTAAGTAAACAATAGATTATTATTTGTAATTTAAATAATCTCATCATTTTAAATTACTATAGAAAGTAATAATAAATCTTAACCATTTTGGTCCGTTCTTAATGTGTAGCCCCTATAGGTTTAATTAACGTTGGCAGAAGGTCCAAGTTATATTTAGAGCCTACAAGTTATAATTGGCCTATAGCAAGACATTAAAACTGCCCAAGTTAAATGAAAAACTCATAATCCTTTTGTCTCACAATATCTTGATAGAACGTAAAGAATGGATAAAAGTCAACTTTACATCATTCTATCTTTAATTTCTCAAAACTCAATTAGACTGTTTAAACAAATGATATTGATCACAACCACACATTTTTTCAGTCTCAATTGTAGAAGTGCCTAGAGATATCTCTCTCATAATAAAATGGACAAATTTCATCTTAATTACTTATATCTCACTACATGATTATTATCAAGTTCAATCATAATTAACCATTATAATCATTCGATAAAAGACAACGTTTTGGTTATGTCAAAGCATAATTATTCTCATGTTGAGAACCATAGTAATTTTAGGTCTATGGATTCAATAACATAACTATTAGAGATTACATTATGATTTTAATCCATGTAGTAATCTCTAGGTGGATTAGTCCAACATTTGTTCTCAACAAATACATATGAATTCAATTTTTATCCTATACACATATTCATCTCATGAATATCAATCAAATTTCATACTAATTTTAATTTATTATTATTCCCACTACAATATTCGATTAGGGATATTTAGAATAATTAATATTATTCAAAGATATTATTATATAAATAAATATGTAAATTTATAATAATAAATTAAATCTTAATAGTCATAATATCATGTCCATGTAATAGGCCTAGGGCACTATTACCAACAAATTCTTCAAATATTTTTGGTTGAATGTTTTTCAAAATATATTGAAGGTTCCAATGCATTCCTTGGATACACGTCTCGATTGCAGATTTCTCACATAATCAATCTCTACAGTTTAGCCTTAGACTCCTCCATGGATTGATGTAATCAACAACTGGTTCATACTCTCATTGCTTTGCATGACTTAACTCGAGCATGCTTACTATTCGACAAGTGCTATAGAAACGATTCAAAATTTTAATTTCAAGTTGGTTCCAATTGTCGATTGATTTAGGCAACAAATTAGTGTAACAATTGAATGCACTTTCATTGAGGGACTAAACTAATTATTTGACTAAAAGATCTCTATATGTGTCGACGTTATTGCATGTTTCCACGAAATGATTAATGTGTTGCTTGCCTCTGCCACCAAACTACTGCAACTTTGGAGGAAGATAGACTATGAGTATCTTCAAACTTTTAGTCCTCATAGAATATGGTTTTGAATATGAAAAGAATTATTTTTAGTTTCCTACACATTTATCATTTATCATACCTTTGATGAAGCTTTTCGGTTCATTTTTCAGAATGAGTTTCTCAGCAGAAACATGAATTGTTATTATTATTGGATTATTTTGGATCCATCAACCATTTGAGATTGTTTTTTTAGAAATCTTGACAGCTCCAGAATGATCTGACGCTTCTCCTCGCTTGAAGGCAACATCTTTTCATACTTCTTCAAACACATCTTTGGGCAGTTTGAAGGGACTCACCACCATTACTCATCAACTAAGCGATCATAAGGTCTTGTTAGACATATTGTTTCACAAGATTTTCCATGAATTTGGTCAAATTTTTCAATTATTTTTCAATTCATAACAGATATGATTGATGAATTTACAGTGAAATCTTCATGATCACCAGAATTCAGCATCAGGTTCCATTGAATAGCATATGCAGAGTCTAAAACGAGATCAACACCTTTTTATTTTGCAAAATCATTTTCTTGATATGATAATGTCAACATGTACCTTTTACTTGAGTAGTGGGCCTAACATATCTTCATGTATGGAAATGCCAGTGTTTAGATCAGAAATGGCATCCTTCGAAGCAGTCTCATTGGTGCTATCATTCTTTGACCCCATTGATGAGATTTCAAGAAATATTTTGAGAGAAAAAGGATCAGAGGTAGCGAAGGACCTACTGGGCTCCAAAAATTGTGAATGACGTATTTTCTGCGTCTGCAAAATATATTAATAAAATACAAACGAACAAAAATTAATGTAAAAAATATGTTATATTAATATAAAATGTGGGTTACAATTCTTTGTCTATCTTTGTTGATTTTATCTGTCATGGATTCGAGGGCTTCTTGGGCTCAATCTTTTTATATTGGATCCAATCCATCTAATCCTTTGATTGATATTGAATCTGATCCTTCTAAGGTCTTTGGACTTGATCTCATAATGGATTTTAGTTCGAGAATCACTTGGCTTGATCTCAATCTATCAATTGATGTTTGATTTGATTTCTTTGAGGGGCCTTTGAACTTGATCTTAGAATGAAAATGATTTCAAGGGCTATTGAGACTTGATCATAAGAATTGTATGAACTTGGAAGGGAATAGTTTGATGCATCAGAGCTTTGCTATCTCCAAGATAACTTGACCCTTCTTTTGCACTTCTATTTATAAAGAAAGAGGTGACAAAGCCAATAAATTTAATTGGCCAAGAGTTCCTTAATGGTGATGTGACATTTTCTAATTGGCCGAGAGACTCATTTAGTTCTCATTGGTTGATTTTGTCATCTTTGACACATGTCAACATGTGACTTGTTGCTATAAAAAATAGTTATATGGAAATTTATTTACCACTTAATTAATCTTAAAATACTTGTAGTAATTTTCATTGTCTATAATGGGACCAAGGACAACGGTTGTGCCAAACCATTGTTTTTGAGGTAAAAAACGCTGACTCCATTGTCAACGTATTTGATATTTTAAAGTTTTTTGGGTTTATAATTTCAATTTAGGGGTTAAGGACAAAAACAACTATTCTCTAATCACCGTATTTTCTTTTTTCCCCCTTTAATTTACAATTTAGATTTTTGATTTAGGATTTTATTAATTTTTTATTAAATTGAGGACAATTTAAGAACTATCATTTACACCTTTTTTTATTATATTATTATTTTTTAAAATTTTGTTAAAAAATTAAAAATTAAAAGTTGCACAAAAAATTTATAATGCAAATTAATTAACTAAATAAAATTTGAAATAATCTACAATTATTATCTTAAACCATTCTATGAAGGATCTGAATCTTATGAAGTTGAATAATTTTTTGTTGAATGACCTACATAACAAAGAGAATCTTTATATCTAGCTAAAGACATTAAATAAAAGCATTTCTTGGCAGGTAGCCCAAAATTTCTTTTTATTATTTCTTTTAAGGGCAAACTATCGTAGTTGCCCCTGAACTTTCCCCGATTCCAGGTTTTGCCCCTGAACTAAAAAACGTTCATAAGTCGCCCTCCAACTTTTAAAAGGTTCCACAAACTGCCCTTCCGTTAGTTTTCGTCGCCAACATTTAAAAATTCCGTTAATTCGCGATATTTTGACTTTTTCCTTACTAAAACTCATGGGCATTTTCGTCCATCCATCTACAAGTCTTTTGAAGACAGTCAATGGTCAATTCCTTACACTTTTCACTTGCATTTTGTTTGAGAAACTGTTCGGTCGTCTTCTTCCATTGTCGCATGCAAAAATCAACCGAAGTAGCTTGAAAAAAACCCAGAAATTTTTTGAATCATTTTGAAAACGAGTTAGTTGTGAGTAGTCACAGTATGGAGCAGTTTAAGTGACAAATTGAAAATTTTTGAAAACCCCTATCCTATTGGACTTGGAGGACCTTCAGTACTTCTTTGATGGCGCGAAGGTTTAATGAGTGGAAAATCAGGAACAGTGTACACAACCACATTGACCCGTATTCTCTCTATGGTAAAGAGGCTGACTCTTCTTCGTATGTTACACAGAGTAATTTTTTTTCGTTTTTATTTTACAAAAAGGTGCTGCTTCATGTTTGTGGTTTAAAGATGGTTTTTTTTTTTCCCCATTTTTTTGTTGCTTCCATGTTTGTGGTTAATTATTATTGTAAAATAAGTGTTTAGAAATGATAATAGTATATTTGTCATCAAAATGCAGATTTTGAGGATGACTATTTTTCAATTAAACTGTATTTTGGAGGTGAATTTTGGGAGGAAAAGGGATATAGACACTACAAGGATGGGAGATGGAAATATGTTGATTATTGTGTGAAGGATAAAATGAGCATCTTGGAGATTAATTTAATGTTCAAGAAGATGAGGTTAGATACAAAACCAATGGTATATTGTTATCTAGAACCAATAGGGGACTTTAGAACTGGCTTGAAGATGATTACAACTGATAGGGATATATTAGCAATGTGTGAATGGATGCCAAGATTTAAAGTGATTGAGTTGTATGCAGAAGTAAGGGAAATGAAAGGTACACTTGAATTTTTGAAAAAGCAACCTGAGTTTCAAAAAATTGAGATTAAAAGTTCTATTGTCATTGAAGAAATAGAGTAAGAAACAAGAGCTAAGCACACTGTTAAGAAAGTGTCCAAACCTAGGAGGAAAATTAGTAAACAACAACCTTTATTGTTGGGGTGGCATGGATCAACTGAGAGTGAAAAGGAGGCTAGAATTGTTGTTCCTAAGGTAGTACAAACACAAAGAACAGAAACAGAGAAGGTTGTGCCTGAGAGTGAACCCATTGTGCTTGTGCCTCAAACTGAAACTATAGTGCTTGTGCCTGTTGCTGAACCTAATATTATGCCTAAAGTAGCACAATCAGAGAAGGTTGTTGAGCCTGAAATAGTGCAAACATATAATGATGGTCAAAATGTGAACAAACCTAGTGATAATGATGATATAGATTGGCAGGCAATTGTGGAAGAGGCTGACAAAATAGAGGACTTGATTGAAGAAAGTATCACTCAAGTTGATGAAAATCAACCAGGACATGTTAGGTAAGAGAGTGAATTGGGAGTTGAACTTGGAGTTGATGAGGAAACTGTTACTCAAGTTCAAGAGAGTCAACCACAAACAAAGACTGAAGTGCCAAGGGAAAATGAAACTGACATGCCAAGGGATATAAACAATGAAGTGCCAATGCAAACTGAAATTGAGAGGGCAAGAGTGAATCCAGTAGAAATGGCAGATATTGAGCATGAAGTGGCAAGAGAAAATGAACTAGATTTGGAGCAACCTAAACCTGCTTTGGAATAGCAAGGGGCTGATGAAGATGATGAGGAACATGAACGTTTCACAAATGATGGCAAGTTTGATACTAATACTGAGCACCATACAAGACAACAAACAGTGTAGGGGGAGTAGGGAGAGGGTAGTGGAGGTGGTGGACATGAGGTGAGGGATGATGACATGGTGGATAATTTGAATATTGGAAATGAAGGGTGGTCAAGTGGTGAAGATGATGAATTTAGGGGTAACTGCAACAGAGATTTGGAAAAGCCTCATTTTGAGTTGGGTATGAGATTTGCTGGAGGTAATGAGTTTAAAAGGGTAGTAAAAAATTTCTGTATACTTGAGGGGAAAGTTTGTACTTTCAAGCCAACTGAACCGGCAAGGGTTAGAGCCAAATGCAACACAAAGGTGTGCAAGTAGTTTGTGTTTGCATCCATAGAAGGAGCAACACAGTCTAAGGACTTGGTGATTAAGTCCATGAATCTAAACCACAACAACTGTAACCATAAATGGAAAAACAGATTGATCACAGCTAAATGGGTTGATAATAGGTACCTTGAAAGGTTCAAGGTAAACCCAAAGATGTCAGCATCAGCAATTACACAAAACATTAATGAAGATTTCAAGGCAGAGGTGTCTAAGATTGCAGAGCATGGCAGATGTGTCTAAGAATGCAAGACAAATGACACTTAGAATGATAATTGGAGACATGGCAGAGCAGTACAAACACTTGTGGGAGTACAGGGCAGAATTGATGAGGACTTATCCTCATTCAACTATTGAGATACAACACGAGGATTTTAGGGAGGAGGGAAGACAACCAAGGTTTAAGAGAATGTATATGTGTTTAGGACCTTTGAAAGGGTTTTTTAGATCATTGTAGACCACTTATAGGTGTTGATGGATGCCATATAAAAGGTACTTATCGTGGACAATTATTAGCTACAATTGGATCTCATGGGAATAATGGGTAGTGGCCAATTTCTTGGGCAGTTGTTGAGAAGGAGGCAATTGAGCAATGGAGTTGGTTTTTTACGTTACTTGCTTCGGATTTAGATATTGTAGGACATCAAGGATTTGACTATACCTTCATATCTGACAAACAAAAGGTACGTGTAATATAATAGTCTTATGTTCATATTAAGTTTAGTTTTTTTATTCTCTAATCAGTTATGTTGATAATTTCAAGGACTTGATGTTGCATTGTTAGAGGTGCTACCCATGGCAGACCATAGATACCATGTTCAGCACATGTATAGCAACTTTAAGAAGTTGCATAAGGGTAAGGTGTTGAAGGATATATGTGGAAAATAGCAGGCAGTACAACCAAGGTCTTATATGAGAAATATTTGAAAAAGTTGAAGGACTATGACAAAGATGCTTGGACCTAGGTTGTGAATGGTCCAAAACTAGATCATAGGGTAAGGGCTTTTTTCCCACATTATGTTAAGTCAGAAATGCATGTTGTCTTATGATTAGGATGAAAGTTGAGGAAGTTGTGATGTTGTCAAGGGCATGGAAACCAATCTAGAATGGTCAGGCAGGATATCAAGTAATAAGACCACGAGAACAACTGTTTGTCATTGATTTAAGAAAGAATACTTGCAGTTGTGAGGCATGGTCATTGACTAGGATTCCTTGTGTGCACTCATATTACAGTCTTGCACAAAAAAGGTTTAGATATGCATGACCATGTACACCCCTATTACAAGATTGAGAAGTATGTGCAAATTTACAACAATTTTTTGATACCAATTAATGGAAGAGATATGTGGCCTAGGTCAGATGGTGTGGTTCTTGACCCTCCAAGATCTTTTGTCCAACCTGGGAGGCCAAGAAAGGCAAGAAAGAGATAGCCTGATGAAAATGCAGAGGGAAGAAGATGAATAAGAAGAAGAATAGTCAATAGTTGCACAAAATATAAAGAAAAATGGCACAATAGAATGACATGTCCACAGTTAAGAGCAGAGGGAGTGCACAAAATAAGCAGCCAAGAAGAAAAAGAAGAAGAACTACAACTGTTGTAATTATTCCTTTATCCCATTCTCATCTTTCATTTTGAACAAATTCTGATTATATTAGTTCTAACAATTTTGTTTTTTCATTGAAGGAAACAAATTCAAGTAGAAGTGAAGCAAACCAAGCAAGTCAAACTAGACAACAACAACAACAACAAGTCCTTGAGCCTCAACCTAGGCAAACTCAACTTGAATCCTAACCTCAGCAGGAAGATGCAGTGGAAACTGGACAACATCAGCCTCAACTTAAGCAAACTCATCCTGAATCCCAATATCAATTGGAAGATGCATTGCACATATAACAGACAGAATCTATTCTTATTCCACAGGGTGGGATTCAGATTGAGTTTGTTCCAGAAAAATGAAGAAAATGTTGAAGGTGTTGAAGCTGTTCTTGGGGATGATGATATGACAGATATAGGGAGAGGAAGAGGAAGAGGGAGGGGGAGAGGGAGAGGGAGAGGGAGAGGCAGGGGTAGAGGCAGGGGCAAAGCCAGATCTAGGGCAATTCAAAGTTATGAAAATTTTGGACAAGGTTGGCTTGGTGAAGGAGGCTCAAGAAACAATTATTCATGGAGAAGAAGAAGTTAAAGGAACAAGTAGTAAAGAAACAATAACAACTGTGCCAATGCTGTTTTAATATTGAAAGTGATATTGAAATTAGATCTTTTGTAAGGATATGTTGAACTTTATACATTGTTCAAGGCATCTTTTATGGTATGTAGTTAACGTCACTGAAAATAACTTTTGGGAATATGTTTTGACAAATTGTAAATATAATATACATTTTTATTCATCTTTTGTTTTGTGGTAAAAGTGTTATTACAGTCTCTTTTGTTTTTTTGGCAAGTAAAGTGTTATTACATTCAATTAAAAAAGATTGTACAAGATCATTCAACAACATGGTCAATAACCTTTTTACATTAAAAAAAAGTTGTACAAGATCATTCCACAACAGGATCAATAACCTTTTTATATTAAACAAAAAAGTTATACAAGATCACCAACCATACCAGCTAACTCAGTCTTGAATTCATAAACATCACCCAACTAACAGGTGAATAGAACCTATACAAAGTCTATTTTCTACCAATGCAAACCCTAATTTCCATTTCCAGGTAGCTTTTTCAACTCCTTTCTACTACCATTGCAGTCCATCAAACTCGCAATTATAAATATGCATAAAATCAGCTCAACAGTGCTAATAAACCTAGAACCCAGGACCAATACTTTTTTTTCCCATTTTCAATTT
This sequence comes from Marsdenia floribunda, assembly GCA_035583425.1. Classification (NCBI taxonomy): domain Eukaryota; kingdom Viridiplantae; phylum Streptophyta; class Magnoliopsida; order Gentianales; family Apocynaceae; genus Marsdenia; species Marsdenia floribunda. The sequence continues at coordinate 4,686 of JAXGGT010002075.1, read as the reverse complement.
TCATCAGTGCAAGTCTTCTTTGGAGCTTTTGATTCTTTTCTTCATACTTTGAAAGACATAACTTCTGGGCATCAATTTCTTCTTCCATTACCCTGATTCGTCGAAGCAACCCAGGAATAACTTCCACAGACCTTTTGCACATTTTCGGATCTACCCACTCAAAGAAACTGCACCTTCTACCATTGCCCTGTCAAAAAAGGTGAAAGCTTTACCATATCATTGATGCTCCCAGAAAGGTGAAACTTAAAAACTTTACCTCTGCTCCCCCACAGCTTGCAAATCTTCTTGACGGATTTTTTTCAGTCCAAGATGTCTTCAATGTGCTTCGGATTCCACATTTACACATGGGTAACAATGCACCGCAGTTTCCAGCCATCTGGTTGCACAAAACTCAAATTTTATAGAGAGATTTTGTGGAAGAAGTGCCTCAAATCTACTGCAAGAAATCACCTACACGATTTGCCAAAGTAAAAAAAAAAAAGAAGTTATTTTCCCAACTTTTAATAGCATAAAATTACCGCCAAAGGACTTGTAGATGGATGGACCAAAATGCCCATGAGTTTAAGTAAGGAAAAAGTCAAAATATCGCGAGTTAACGGAATATTTAAATATTGACGGTGAAAACTGACGGAAGGGCAGTTTGTGAAACCTTTTAAAAGTTGTAGGGCGTTTGCCCTTCTTTTAATTCAAAATTCTTAATAACTTTTAGCTGTTTTAAAGCTTGTTAATTGTATTTTGTGTTGTTTTTGTAGGTCTTTTGAAGTTTTTTCGGCATTTATATCAAAGAAAAACTCAAGAACAATGAAAATTTTGAAAAAAAAAAGGCCAAATAGCCCCTTGTCGGCCGGTTAACTTGCCAGCCGTTGTTCAGGTCCAAAATTCTTTTTTCTTTTCTTTTCCATTTTTCTTTTATTATTTTTATCATTTTTTTTAATTTTTAATTTATCTTTTCTTTTTCAACTTATTATTATTATTATTGATTACAATTTATATCCTTTTCTTTTCTATTTGCATCTATATCCCCTCCTTTCTTTTCTGCTCCTATATACAGACCACCACTCACCTCCATCCACCCATCGCCACCATTGTTGAATTCTGACAAACTTTTCAATGGCTCATTTTTTTTTTTTTCCATTTTTCTCTTTGCTAAAATTTTTTCTTTTAAAAAAATTATTTCTTTTTGTTTGCTTAATAGATAGTTGGTATATTTTGAGTTTGGTTAAGGTTATGATATCACTTAAATAAGTCAAGTAGCCATGCATCTCAACTACAACAACAAGAAACTTCATTATTTTATCCAGGTAATATCTTTCCTCTTTTACTCTTCATCTCTTTCTTTATGCTTAAATTCTAAATTGTGCTGAGGACAACACAAAGAATAAGTGTGCTAGAACATAGTCTTCCTTTAACTCAATTTCAGACCTTGAAATTTTAGCTTGAACTATTGTTTGTTCCAAGTTATAAAAATATTCATGATCTTAATTATCTTAGTATTTCAATTACTTTGTGGCTTGAATTTGATTGGCTCGATTTGTCAAATAGAATTTTTGGACAAAATCAAAGCCATGTGAAAAGTTTGAACATTCACTTCTTGAATTTTGATTATCATGCATTGGATGACTTCTTTGATGATTAATCTTATTGAAAAGTGCAATGAGAACCTAATACATATCAACTACTATGGTAAGTTTTGAGTGTATCATCATTTGTTGAGTGTATGCCACATAAGATTACCAATCTAGAACTTGATTTGTTATGCATTTCAATACTAAATTTTTGATTTGGATACGTTAAAGTGATCAGAGTAAATTAGGAATTAATCCTTTGTATCGTTGACTAAGGCCTATTTGTTTTTGTTTCTTATTCACCCACCTTAATCATATTACCAACTAGTTAACCCCTTTGAGCCTTATATGTCTTCTTTTTTGATATTGAAACATATTACAATCCTATTCACTTATTCTTTGTGTAAACCTTGAATTTTTAAACCCTATTGAAGGATTTTCTATTTTTCACTTGCATGAGTACTCTAAAATAGTGATGAACATGATTCTAAGTCTAACATTGAGAAACTATATATTATTCTTGCAAATATGTACAAAAAATATAAAGAAAACAAAGTAGAGAAAAGCTCCAATATATATATATGGTGTGATTGTGAATAAAAACCAAAAACAAGGGCTTTTGCATGAAAATTAAAAAGGCGATAAAAAATACAATATATATATATATATATATGCAAAGGAGCACAAAAACTTTTGCTTGAAGTATTTTTTAGTTTTCTTATGACTTGGAGCACAAAGAAGTTTAAAAAATCCAGTTGCTTGTGTCGTGATATTTATATTTTCCTTCAACTTAGCCTACTATATGTTATCTCTTCCATACCCTTACCGAAAGCTATATTACAACCAAATAAAAGACCTCTTGATTTTTTTTCCTTAATTCATGTATTATTGGTAGAGATTTGACATATGAGCAAGCTTATGGTAAGAGTTTTCTTATGATTGTTTTCAAAGTTGAAAAATACACACAAACAATTGAGTGTATAAAATATGAGTGAATTCGATAAAAGGACAATGCTTTTTATTTGCATTTAATCTCAAAAACGGTTGTTTAAGCGGCTACTCCTTTGTTTGATTGATGAAAATTCTTGTTATGCATTCTCTAAATTTTCACTATTATATATGTTGGTTGACAATTTGAGTCATAAAAAATCTAAGTCACTAATTGTTGAGAATGATTAGTAGATTTAAGCCATGGACTTTGCATACTTGAGGACAAACATGTTTTAAATGTGGGAGAAATTAATGAGTGCAAAAAAAAAAAAAAAAAAAAAAAATCATATATTTTATATCAATTTTTCCTTATTTCATTTATTTTTATTCTTATTTTTAGAATTTATTTCTTATTTTGTGTCATGTAAGGTAAAAATCATTTTTTTGAGGTTTTATGCAATGTGCATGAAAAAAGGACTAAAGGTTTGATAGGGTAAGAACTTTAAAATTATCCAAGGGAAAGATTTCTCATCAAACAAGAATTCCAAGAATAGCAAGAATCCAAAGTTATAGTTTTATTAGGATTATATTTTCTAATCCTATTAGAACTCTTACAATTTTGTATAATAAATAAGAAATATAAGACATTGTAAAAAATAATCTCTCACTACAATGCATAATTAGAGTTGATTTAAAGACATGAGTTGCTAAACTTGTGTATTCAACAAATAGTGATTGAGGTTTGATTGTATGTAATTGTGAGATTACTTGTGCACGGTTTTTCTGTTATTTAGTGATATTCATGAAATCTTCTGTGCTTAATTTTAATGATAAGATCAATAGTTTCTATTACTATTTCTTTAAATTATCCTACCATAAAAATTTAGATCTGTAATTGTTCAAATAATTTTAGAACTAGTGGTTAATAATAAGAATGACAATGATTTTTAGTTATTGTTTGGATAAGTGATAATTAATGATTCTAACTTTGCTCCTCGTTCTTGTTATGGATATGCATGATCAAGTCTAAGTAGATATATGTGTCAAATGTATTGTTAGTCTAGAATTATCTATTAACCTTGAAATAGGTTTTTCTAATTTTTATTGCTACCAATATATTAAACTAAAAAAGATTAAGTTTGTCTGGGGTTTATTTATTGGTAAGAAATTAATTATTGAACTTGTAATTAATCTATTATGTAAGGAAAGATTAGTCGTTAGTGTCTGATAACTATATTTAATTTATCACAAAATATTCACTTTGTAATCAATGATCAATTGTGGAATCATTACTAATACCACTCCTTGATTGAATGTCTTTTTTTGTAGATTAATCTATTTAGAAATTGATAGTTTTTATTATTTATTATCACATCCCTATTGTTCAGTCTTAACTCTTAAATTTAAAAATTAGTAATGTTCTCCGATCTCTATAGGCTCAACCCTACTAATACTATCTAGTGTTTTTGTAAGAATTAATTAGGTGGATTCAACACCCATCAATAATATTGAAAATATCTTTGAAATTAATCATACTTCAAACCTAGGTAAATACCTTTTTTTTTTTTTTTTTTTTTTTGAAAATTTTGAGGCACTTTTGCCTCTAACGTGGCTCGAACTCACGACTTCTTAAATAATAAGTGATATTACTACCAATTGAATTACACCTTCTTGACTTGGTAAATACCTAGGATTCCCACTTATTCATTATAAAACCAAATAAAATAGATTTTTCTAATAACATTTTCAAAATCCACAATAAACTAAGCAGTTGGAAGGCTTAGAATCTCAGCTTCTACATGGGTAGAGTAACATTAGCCAAATTAGTACTTACTGCTATACTCTCTCATATTATGCAATATTTCTCATTTCCTGCATCCATTTCTAAACAAATCAACAAACCATTTGCAACTTTGTTTGGAACTCAACAAATGAATGTAAAATATTTCACATGATTAAATGGAGTATTCTTACATCTCATAAAAAGGTTCGAGGACTATAGATAAAGATATTAAAATCCAAAATAAAGCATTACCTGCCAGCCTGCTTGACATTTTCTAACTAGTAACAATAAAACCCCTTGATGCAACTTAATAAGAAACAAGTACTTCCCAAACTTAAATCTCCAACACTCTTTATCTACTATTCCAAAAACAAAATCCTCACAAAGTTTTATCTGTAAAGCTCTCCT
>JAXGGT010002068.1:0-26309 GCA_035583425.1 Marsdenia floribunda | reverse complement strand
TACCAATTAAATTTGTATAAATTAAGAAAACATACTTATTCACTACATTCTTCATCTGAAATATATTCTTCTGAATCATCATTTTATTATGTGTCGTCGCTAAGCACTCGCAAATCTTCGAGGGCTTAGTGACGGCATTTTATTTCCCAAAAAAATTAAAAAAATTTTAAAAAAATGGAAATCCGTCGCTACGCCCTCGCAGATCTGTGAGGGCTCAGCGACGGCACCATATTTCTCCACAAAAAAAAAAAGAAATAAAAAAATAAAAGGTCCCGTCGCTACGCGCTCGCAGATCTGCAAGGGCCCAGCGACTGCCTATTCATTTCCCCAAAAAAATAATAGAAAATAAAAAAAAAATTGATAGCCGTCGCAAAGCCCTCGCTGATTTGCGAGGGATCAGCGAGGGGCGTTGTTTAGTCGCAAAGTTGCGTGGGATTTGCGAGGATTGGTCAACGAACACAATACCCTCGGTCAGTGTGCCCTCGCTGATTAGCGAGGGCGATGGCCGTCGCTGATCAGCTGTTTTCTTGTAGTGATAACTAATATCAGAAACATCATGAGGTTTTGGGCTGTAATAATATTGTGTGGTTTTTTTTTCTTTGCAAGTGTTTCATGTCAAGATGTGAGTTCCCATGTGAGTAGATCCATGTTTGAGGAGTTCTTTAAGCACCGCCAACGATGGAGCTTACCCTGCTCGAGGCTTCTACACTTATGAAGCTTTCATTCAAGCTGCTAGGTCCTTCGGGGCTTTTGGCACCACCGGCGACATTAATACTCGTAAACGAGAAATTGTAGCCTTTTGAGGCCAAACTTCTCAAGAAACAACAGGTGATATATATAATTTTAATGTGATGATCTCCAGAACCTTATCATGATGAATTAGTAGTAGTAATTAATCTGTCATCAAAGTTTATTAAGCTAACTAAAATTTGGTTACTGATCGATATTATGATATATGCAGGTGGATGGGAAACTGCCCCCGATGGCCCTTTTGCATGGGGATATTGCTTCAAGGAAGAAGTAGGCAGCCAAGAAGACATCGTAGCTGAGGTCCTATCCAACTAACATAGTAAGTGTATAAATATATCTAGATGGCATGGTATTAGAATTATATACTACTGAGCGGATAACACAATCCAACATAATAAATCAAAGAATTATAAGTGGTGGACTCAGACTTAAAGCACTTTGGCATCCATGGACTCGACCTTGAGGAAGTATGGCAGCTATTTGATATGGAGCGAAGTGAGGAGCCAGACTCGTATGGTCAGGCTGCACAGTCTGATCATTATACACACGAACCAACTGAACCTCGATCAAAGCTTTACTTCGATTGCACCGTTTGAATGAATGGAGGCGTGCTTGATACAACTAATTTGATGTAACAACTAACAAGCCTAACACACGCTGTCGGACCCATGCACTGAAGTGGATGAAAGGTTTTCTATTTTGAAAACCAATTTGAAGTCCATTAGTGGGACACTTGGCAATGTAGCAGTAAATCAAGGGAGTGTCAACGCACACTTGTCAAATATATACGGATCACGAGGTATAACTCAAAATACCTATAAAAGGAAGGCTACTTCTCACCGAGAAAGGCATGTCCTTATCAATTAAGAAAAACACTATCTTCCTTTGTTCTTTTATGCAAACCTTAATAAATTCTACACTTCCTTCGTTTTTGATCGTCGGAGGTTCATACGAAGATGAAGTCCCTCGTAAATCTTCTTTTTAGGTGAAGAACTACCGGTGGAACAACAACAAGATAGTTCTTTGGGGTTTCCTTGGCACAAAATATTGTCATTATTATTTATAATTGCTGATTGAGGTTTTTTACCACATCAACTACGTACTTAGGTTAGGTATGGTAGATTTGTTGATATTATTATTGATGAATTTAATTTGCAGGGAGAGCAATTGGTGTTGATTTGATAAATAACTCAGACTTAATCGCAAATGACGCTGTAATTTCATTCACGACTGCACTATGGTTTTGGATGACACCACAATCACCAAAACCTTCTGCCCACGATGTCATGACCGGCAACTGGAGACCATCGAGAGCAGATTCTGCAGCTGGCCAAGCTCCGGGATATGGTGCGGTTACAAACATCATTAATGGAGGGGTTGAATGTGGTAAAGGCTCTAACGAAAGAATGGAAGGTAGAATTGGTTTCTAGAGACGATACTGCATTTATCTGGGAGTCAGGACTGGGAACAATCTTGATTGTGCCAATCAAAGGTCATTTGGGTAGAGAGAAAATCCTTCAAATAATTAATTGCTTAGCTAGTGTTCTTGAAACATGATCCAACTAGCCGGCAATTAAACTATCGATATATGTGCTCGATCGAGCTTACCAAATATTATATATTATATAGATATATATTTATATATGGTCTTTTTATAATTTTGTCTATAAAATATAAAATAAAAAATCAAGTTTGCACTCTTTGGAGTGCAATCTCTATGTAGCAAATCAATGGTTAATGCCATAGATAGATAAAAAAAAAAAAAAAAATCAAAGTTAAAAAATAAAGTCTACGTACTAATTAATATTATTTTAATATTTTTATAACTTTAAAAATAAAAACGAAAATAAAAAAAAAAAAATTATGAGGATAAAGTTTAAAAGGGAATATTTAATATAATATCTTTTAAAATACATATAAATACATAAATAACCATGTTGGAAAATTGGTTGTTTTAATCCCTATATTATTATTGTTTGTACAAACAAATCCTTATTTTTATTTTAATTGGACAAAGAAGTCCTTTCAACAAAATTTTGATAATTTTGTACCATCAAAATTTACGTGTCAAGCATGTGTATATCCCATGAAAAGCGTTTTTGTCATTTACAATTCTATTGACTAATTAAAATATTCATAAACTCTCATTTCTTTTAATAAAATTATCTTAAAAGAAAAAAATAATACGAAATAGAAGAAATTCAAAAAAATTAGATGAAATTTGAATAAATAAGGGTTTCATCAAGATGTGAATATGTTGTTGGGACTATAAATAACAAAAATGTCTTTTATGAGACATACGCATGCTTCGGTAGTTAAAAATTATCAAATTTTTACTTAAAAAACCTCATTAATGTCCAATTAAAAAGCAAATAAGGATCTAATTATTCAAAAAATAAAAATAATAACTCATTTATTTAAACATTAATAATATAAGAATTAAAACGAGAATTTTTCACGATAATATCCAGGGGAGCCTAGTAGAATAGTAGAGATACTAATAATGGGCTCTTAATAGACAACATTACAGGCCAGTGAACAAACACCCAAAAGATATGGACTATCCCATTGCGTATTTTGACAAAACATTGTTAATGTTCTGTTCTAGCCCAATATCTTGGTCCAATTAAGTCCTTGGGCTATTAGTATCAACATCAAGTGGGTATTCCAGTCCGACCAGTGAAGTTCCAGATTAATCCGATTCAAAAACCCCCGATCATAATTTCTAAAACTTTAATTTGGTACATATTGATAAATATCTTATAAATCTTATATTATGTAAGAGTTAAGGTAATTTTTTTTTTTTAATTTAAGAATTAAATTCTGTAAAGGTAACTTGTATTGAATTTATATTAGTCGAAATAATAATTTTAAATATTATAATTTTAAAGATTAGTCAGTATTTGCACAATATTCAAAATTCTTCTTGTGGGAAAAATGGCTTGTGGTAGCTAGGGAAGATGTTGATCGAGCAACCATCGTGAATGCGTTTACTTGGATCAAAAGTAATCGTCCAAGTCAACCAATATAGAGTTACTTCTGTGGATATCCCCTCGTCAATAGTCCAGACCAAATATTTAATATGTAATTTAATAAAAAATATACCACTTGTTTGTTGCTAGAATGTCTTATCTTTAATATATATATATATTGTTAAATTATTCGAAAGTTATTATTTTAATTAATTTAAATTTAATTTGAATTTAACTCGTAGAATTTAATTTTTGTACATGAAAAATTTTATTTTTAACTTTTCATTTATATATATATATATATATATACACATATTAGTACATAAAATTTCTATTGATATTCAGAAAAAAAAAAAAATGTTTTTATTTAAAATAAAAATAAAAAGCCAGAAATTCATGAGAGCTTTTATGAACTTTGTACCTTTGTTACTTGTCATCTTCTATTTTTAAACGTATGATTTCGTGTTTGGAGACTCCTTTCCCACGTGACACCGAGTCACGTCGTCCCTTCCACTAGTCATCCTCGTCACGTCTTCCCTTTCCTTCAGTGTCGTGTCCACATTCAGATTAACTCCGATTTGAATTGGATAGATCTCTTACAAAAGATAACTTTTAATCCTAAGTTTTTAAACAATTGTATACTTGAATGCGATTTCGATCTTGCGATCCCATTAAGAGAACACTTTGTCAATTTACCTAAGCTTTTGGGATATCCTCGTCACTCAAATTGACCCAATACAAACGTTGTCATCGTCAGTATATATATTATGTTGTGTTAAATTAATATTTATGATTGTCTGAGAATAAAAATTATAATTATATTTAAACATGCAATTTATAAATATTGACTTTAATTGAAAATAATAGTATTAATTATATATATATATATATAGATTGTGTAAAAAAAAAAAAAAAGTCTTTAGAAAATTCTGAGTGGCGGCCAATTGTCCAAAACTGGCTATAAAAGACCTTACCCAGTGTCTACTTCCTTCGCAGAAACCCAAAAGAGCTATTATTAGAAAAGTTGAGATAAGCCATGAGGTTTGGGATAGCACTGATATGTGCTTTTATTATTATTTTCGTAGCTGGGGGATCAGCTCAAGATTTGAGCTCCCTTATCAGTAAATCTACGTTCGAGACTCTGCTTAAGCACCGCAACGACGCAGCTTGCCCTGCTAAAGGCTTCTACACTTACGAAGCTTTCATTCAAGCTGCTAAGTCCTTCGGAGCCTTTGCCACTGCCGGCGACACTACTACTCGTAAACGAGAAATCGCTGCCTTTTTTGGTCAAACTTCTCATGAAACAACAGGTATATATATATAATTCCTTCGTGCATGTGATCAATATATATTCATCAAAGAAATTAAATATGCATGCTAATCGATGACGATCGATGATGCAGGTGGATGGGCTACTGCCCCTGACGGTCCATATGCATGGGGATATTGCTTCAAGGAAGAAAGAGGCAGCTCAGATAGATACCGCGGCCGAGGTCCCATCCAACTTACTCAGTAAGTAAATAGGATCGATGCATAATTTTATTAACTTAAATTGTTAGAAATTGTCATGTGTTTTGGATAATGACAGGAGTCGAAGTTATACCATGCATGTTAAATTGACTTTTAAAAGTTGGAAGTCATAGAATAGAAACATCTAATATTAATGATGAATTTTGCAGTGACTACAACTATGATCAAGCTGGGAGAGCCATTGGTGTTGATCTGAGAAATAACCCAGATTTAGTTGCAAATGATCCCGTAGTTTCATTCAAGACTGCACTGTGGTTTTGGATGACACCACAACCACCAAAACCCTCCTCCCACGATGTCATAACCGGCAGGTGGAGACCATCGGCAGCAGATACGGCAGCAGGCAGAGTTCCTGGCTATGGCGTCATTACCAACATCATCAATGGAGGGCTTGAATGTGGCAAAGGCAACAACCCACAGGTGCAAGACAGGATTGGTTTCTACAGAAGGTACTGCAGCACTCTGGGAGTCAGCACTGGAGACAATCTGGACTGTGCCAATCAAAGACCATTTGGGTAGATTAAATTCATAATCAAGATACATAGAACATATATATAATCCTTAAAATAAATATATATGCTGCGGTGGATGTAATAACATATATATATATATATATGTTCATGAATATCTCACATCAGCAGCTGCCTCCAAAGTTCTTGTAAACAAATAAATTATATATATGGTCTTGAAATCGTTTCTTTGCATTCTCAGTGCAGAAAAGAAAAAAAAGAAAGCGATTTATGAATTTTATAAACGCATAATGTCATTTTTAAAAAGTAATGTTTGATTTTAATTAATACATAAAAAATATTAAAAAAATATATATAGCTATGACATATATATATATGTTTAAATAAGCATATATTGATTATTAATTCACTACCAGAAATTCGAGACATGTTATATGGAATATTAACAGTAGGTAACATCGGTGCATTAGTTCATATGGTCAAGCATGATTGTATTCAACAAGCTGGTTGTCATATTTTATTCACACCTAGAGAAGCTAATAGTGCTGCGCATGTGCTAGCTAAACTAGGCAAACAACTGTCCACGGCAGTTTTCTGGGATGGTTCATCCCACCGTCTTGTAATGCAAACTCTACAGGATGATTGGATGAGAATTAATATATAATCTTTTCTTTTTCAAAAAAAAAAACAGTAGATAATGAAAATTTGTAAAATTATTTAAACTAATTAAGTGATTAATATAAATTTATTTAATTAATTATAATAATCAAAGAATTACAGTTTGACACATAGTAAGATTAATCGAGTTCAACTAATAAAAGTGGAAGGAGTGTCCTAACGAATTAGTTAGCACCATGACACTATGGTGGAAGCATTCGATCAATCAAATTTTTTTTCTTCGTCATTTCTTTTTCTATAAATAAAAAAAAATAAGAGAGAGATCAAGCATAATATCTTAGAAGTAGCAAAGTTCTGGTGCATTTATTGGATTCTTCTCTCTATAGATTAAGAATTATAACTCACATTTTTATATTAATATATATATATATATATAGTGTTACATTAGTTTTTACTCATTTGTATTTTATTAATATATTTTATTGACGAAAAAATACGTTCTTCACATCAATATATATATATTTGCCTTTTTTTTAAAATTAGAATATATTATTTATATATATAAATTTGTTCACCTATAGTTAATTTTTTTTGTTTTTTTTTAGGGGAAAGAAATAAATTTACAATAAATGAATACATCAACCTATATGGACAAGTTGGTCCATATATTTAACTCGTAATAAAAGCAGCCACTGCCAAAGAAAAATCTGTACAGAATCGTTGAAATTGTATAAAACGTAAACTTATCATTTTGCCCTCATTTTGAGGGAATTTTAATGCTATTTAACTTAACTCTTTGACCAATGGTAGAAGAAGTTTGGCACAAATGTTCCTTCTGCGAAGTTGCATTTGTTGAATTGTTCAAATTCATCAATTCAATACCACAGCAATATAATACACACACTCTCTCTCTCTCTCTAGATATATATATATATATATATTTTAAAATAAATAAATAAATTTTAATCGTATCCGAATTCATGATAATTTATAATAGTAATAAATGAAGTTATTATTATATTAAAAATAATTTTTTTTTCTATATTTAGAATTTTTTATAATCCTCATGAAATTAAATTAAAAATACCATATTTTTAAATTTTATCTTTACCGACTGATGCAAATAAAAGAGTCAAAATAAAAAAATAAAAAAATAAAAAAATTAAAATCTGAGAAATGTATAAATATAAATACATTGAAAATAAGATAAAAAATAATTAAAATTTTAATGTGAGAAAAATAAATATATATTTTTTTTCTTTAAAAAGTATCAAAATAGCGCTTTGTTTAAGAATGGAGTGAAGAATTATATAGATGTTGACTTGAGCCATTATTTGCACCGACATTTTGCATATATAAATTTTTTATTCTTTTTATAATATCTATATTCATATAATTAAAAATAAATAATAATAATAATTAAAAAATACATTCAAACTTTTTTTTTATAAAATTGTTAATTGATTTTTAATTGAGAATAAAATTTTAATATGAGAAATTAAGTGTATATTAAAAAAGAAAAAATGAAAAAAGTGTGCCCCAATCAAAAATAAGAAAATTGGTAAATTTGGTCCATAATGTTTATGACTTTAGTATGATTGGTCTCATCTTTTTATTTTTTATTTAATAGGTCCCCAATATACAATAAATTGATGTATTTGGTCTCTTTTGTTACGAAATTTATTGTTTGACAAGTTAAGTTTTTATGAAAAAAGAGACCAAATCCATCAACTAATTATTATATATTAGGCACCTACTAAATAAAAAATAAAGAAAATAAACTAATCACACAAATAATCGAAAGCTTAAGAACCAAATTTATTAATTTTTCATTAAAAATATTATATAAATTACTTCGTTTGAGATAAATGACATTCTTTATAATTAAATTACCTTTATAGAAAGAGTATAAGGATAAGATTGGATTTAAAAAAAAATTGTAGACTTTTCTTGAACAGCCAAATGAATTGACAAAAAGATTATTCCTTTACTTGAAGCATATGCCATTCATTGAACCTATGGAAAATAGATACGTATATATATATATATATATATGTATGAATACTTGTGAACACATCCATTGCCTCCATTGTCAATTCCTTTCCGGTAAAACAAGACTAAGACAGTAGTCTCTGTTCTAATCTAATCTACTCTAATCTTAGTCGAACAGCATGCAGTAGCTTATCGGATTAGATCATTTGTTGGAAAGACTTGGGATGTGGGATGGGATGGGATGCAGCTTCTAGACGTTGTTTTTTTCCCTTTCTTTTCTTGTACTACTTTTTCACATCATATATAAATATATTTTTGTTCCTTTCAACAAGTGTAATCCAAGTGTTCATCATCTATGCATTCATTGAACAGTTCTATATATTAATTATCTTTTAACTTTTGCGAGGTATACTATTCTACCAGGGACGAGGTGTTATAATTAAAAGTTACAAACATATATGTTCACATATATATATATGTATATATGTATATATGTATATAATATATAATAATATTATGTTAATAAGTCTCAATATATGAATAATATTCAACAAATAGAGATAAAGATAGGAGTCAAATTTAAGATATCTAAAATGTTATATTAATAAAAAGGAGTTAAATTTAATATTAACTTTCAACAAATGAGAAAAAAGACACAGGAATCAAAATATGAGGTTCTTCCAGGATCTAACTTCCATTTTTAATATTACGTTAATTTCAATTAAATTATCACATTTTTCTAAAAGTTTTATGCTTAAATTAAGTTAAATTGTTAACATACTTTCAAGAAATTTTTATAATAAGTTCTAATATGTAAAGTATTAATATTTAAGAAATGGATAAACTAGAAAGCATGGACCTGAGGATGTGGTCGACCGTAAGTCTGTATTGCGACTATTGATATATCAATATTTACGATTAATTACTTGATACCGTCCAATAGAATAGAAGTGTACACATTTTTACTATAACAAAAAAGATATTTTGAGTTGATAATGACCGATGCTTATATTTTAGTGTATCAAAGAGGAACGAACTTCTGTTTAAATATCATGTATTAAATTATTGATAGAAAATTAATTATTAATTGTACTCATCGGTCAATTTATTAAGCAAAAAATCCATTTTATTGATTGCAATCAAAGAAATTGCATAGCAGCCTCTGATTTTCCTTTTTCCTGTTTCGTTATTATAAGAATTCCACTGTTCTGGTTAGGATACGTGTGACCATGAGTCTGGTGGAGTTATCCGAAACACACCACGTATATGGAAATTCTTGGTTTTACTGGAAAGTTTTGGGTGTGGAAAAGTCTTTTGCTCTCACTCTCTCCTGGCTATAAATAACGGATCGATCCAGTCTTTGAAAATGCATCCAAGAGAAGAGTTAATAAAAGTATATAGCTGGTTAGAGAGAAGGAAAAAAGAAAAAAGAAAGGGAAAGGAAAAAATGAGGTTTTGGACCGTGGCTTTGTGCTCGGTACTAGTGTGCCTTGTTGGTGTGTCGGCACAAGATGTTGGTTCCATCGTGACAAGACCTTTGTTTGAGCAAATGTTAAAGCATCGAAACGATGGAAATTGCCAAGCTAAAGGCTTCTACACATACGACGCTTTCATCGCAGCTGCTAAGGCCTTCCCGGCTTTTGGCACCACCGGAGATGCCAATACACGTAAACAAGAAATCGCTGCCTTCTTGGCTCAAACATCCCATGAAACTACTGGTACAATTAATTAATAATGAAATTTCATTATTATGGCACTTATTTTTTATTAATATAGGTGCATGCAAAAGACCAATGAACGTTATTATAATTATGTTGACGATATCTTTATTCACTGATATATAGGCGGATGGGCAACCGCCCCTGATGGTCCAAATGCATGGGGATACTGCTTCAAGCAAGAACAAGGCAACCCTCCAAGTTATTGTCAACAGAGTCAACAATGGCCATGCGCTCCCGGGAAGAAATACTATGGCCGTGGTCCAATCCAACTATCATAGTAAGTGGATAAATTTTTTTTTTTTTTTTTTTTTTCAACAAAGGAAAAATTACTTGATTTAGTCTTTAACGAATTTTATTTTTATAACATAAGTCTTTTTTTTATTATTTTTAATTTTAAACAAAATTACGAACTAGTTAAAAAATATAGTAAACTCCAAATGGAACAAATAAAAGAATGCCGTAGATTTTTACATTCAAAAGAACATCAAATTTAAAATTTTTTTGAAAGTAACAAGTGTGACAAGAAAAAGAAGCGGACAAAAATCAAAGGAGTAATTTCTTTGAAAGTGACTTAATGAAACAATATTGGAACAAATTAGATAAAGAGTTTTTTAATTGCATTAATTAGGAGTATTAGTTGAGATTCTTGATTAATTAACTCATTAATTGAATGTTGTTGTCCAATTAAAAATTCTTATTGGGTGAAAAATAATTAATTAATGTTGATCATTTGCAGCAACTTCAACTACGGTCCAGCGGGAAAAGCCATTGGTGCAGACCTCCTAAACAACCCTGATTTAGTCGCAACTGATCCCGTAATTTCTTTCAAGACAGCACTATGGTTTTGGATGACACCACAGCCACCAAAACCCTCTTCACACGATGTCATGTCGGGCAGATGGAGACCTTCCGGAGCAGATTCTTCTGCCGGCCGTGTCCCTGGCTATGGTGTTGTTACAAACATCATCAATGGCGGAATTGAATGTGGCAAAGGCAACAACCCACAGATGCAAGATAGGATCGGTTTCTTCAGGCGTTACTGTGGAATACTCGGAGTCAGCCCTGGAAACAATCTGGACTGTGCCAACCAAAGGCCATTTGCATAGATCACTACTATACATACGTACATACATACATACATATAGGTCTCCTAATAATATCCCTGCAAATAAATATATATTGCTGCTGCTTGTGTGTTATGGCAGCAATAAACAAAGAGGGCTCATTCACTTGAGTATGAGCCTGAAAAATCATAATACTCTTGTGTAAACCTAGCTCTACTTTCTTTGTTATCAGAAATAATATATGTATGTATGTATGCATGTTTCTTCTAAGATATTCTAATATTGGGACTATATGAAATTAATAACATACCACAAAGGCCACTCAAATTAAAATTCTTAATCCCAACTAAAAACTATCTAATATCCCTTAAAATATTTTATATATAACAATATTCACGTTTTATCAGTACAATATCTGTTAAAATATTATTTAATAATGATATTTCCATTTTATTAGTACAATATCTTCTAAATATATGTAAAGGAAATTACGTTAATGAAATTATTATTGATTGAAAATAAAGGATGACTCCTCTAATAATTAAGCGGATGAGCCAATAATACTGCAAGGACAACTCATCTATATCTTCAATAGTCATACAAACCCATGCATGCATGCAAAATTATTTAGAGCATTTAATTAATTTAATTTGAATATTTCATGACAAATATGAAATATTTGAAATCATCTAGAATTTTTTGGACCAAGCATGCGTACACACGTAGAAAACGGAAATGAATAAATAGACAAAGCATTAGGGAAAAAAATACATGAAAATGAAGAAAAACAACGTAGTATTGAACAAACCATCGCATTTGCTATGCAAGAAAAGATGAAGTTGCTGTACTAAACGACGACGTTTTACTTTAATAATATTAATTTATTTAATTACCATTTTTTTTAAAAAAAAAAAGATTCTTTAGTACTAATCGACTTTTTTCTACTGGGTGGCTGCCTACATCGATAGAATTAACTGCGATCTCCACCGATAATCAGAATTATTTAAGATATCAATAATATATATATATATATATATATATATCAATTTAATTAATTTTAAAAATTAAGACTATTATTTTTCTTAATTTATTAATATTTATAATTTTTTAACATACTTTTAATTATTTAGTGTAACCCGAAAAATATTATTATTTTTTTTTTGTTTTTATAATTTTTTTAATGTGATTATAATTTTTTTAAAAAAATTATAAATATTAACTTAGAGAAAGTTAATTATAGAGTTAATTAATCTAACACATTGTATTTTTATTAGTATTTTAGATAATGTCTTAATTTATGTCTACTCACACCCTTTCTAATATTAATTTCATTTATAGATAAAGGTCTATGATAAAAATTCTAGATGGAGAATTTCGACTCTTACATTATAAAACGGATATGATTTTATTAGGATAATAAAAATTTTATTGGAAAATTTCACCCTTTCATCCTATAATTATGTTACGTTCACAAATTAAATTTTATATTTATATTTTTATGGTATTAGATCCTATAATTTTATAACGAAGTCATACCTTAATAAAACCTTTTACAATTTCATTCAATTTTCAATTTCTTCCATTCTCAACTATTTCATTCTAAAATAATTTGATCGGAAGAAATGAGGGTTTATTAAGACATCAATTAGTTAATAAGATTGTAAATGAAAAAGGAAATACCCTTCATGAAACTTATACGTGCTTGGAACATAAATTTTGATGGCTAAAAATTGTCAAAATTTGATTAGAAGGACCTTTTTTGTCCAATAAAAAATGAAATAGGGTTTTAATTGTAAAAAAAAGAATAAATAAATAAATAGAAACTCATTTGTCTCTAAATGATAATAGATAATAGTATGAGAATTAAAAAGTCCAATTTTTTGGAATCAAAATATCATAATCTTCCATTCTGATATATGTTACATACATTAAGTTAGATTGTCACTTGCTTTATACATAGGACCTCCCCACTTTAATATTATAATAATTTGTGTTAGATTGTTCTTCTCTAATATGGAACGAATACAAATTTTCATAATAAAAATAATATTTAAAAAATTAATAAAATATAAAGTTAAATCAAGAAACTGTTTTTAATATTTATCACATATTTTAAAATTTTAAGTTCATTGAGATAATAATATGTTAAATTCTCAAAGTCCTTGATAGAAAATTTACTAGAAAATTTTTGCACTCATCGGTCAATTTATTAGGCAAAAAATCCATTTTGATTGCAATCAAAGAAATTGCATAGCAGCCTCTGATTTGTTCTATTTTTGTTTTTGTTTTTTTTTTCCTTTTTTCCCCTGTTTCGTTAGAATAAGAATTCTGCTGTTCTGGTTAGGATACGTGTGACCATGAGTCGGGTGGAGCTATGCGAAAATTCATACCACATATATGGAAATTCTTGTTTTTAGAAAGTTTTCTGTGTGGAAAGGTCTTTTGCTCTCACTCTCATTGATATAGTTGGATGATACTCCTTAATACTTGAATGGTCCATCTTAGTCAAGGTAATCCCAAATAACTTATAAAAAAGTGGGACAGAAAGGTATTTTAACGTCGGTTTTTAAAAGTGGGACAGAAAGGTAATCCCAAATAACTTATATATATACTATATACGAGTATTCAACGTCGGTTTTTAATCCGTCGTGAATACAATGGTCATTAAAAATATACGACGGCTCAACAACTATCGTATTTGTTTTATACGACTAGTTATTTATGACGGTTTTAGAACCGTCATATATACTCTTACTATATACGATAGTTATAGAACTATTGTATATATTTTTATATTATACGATGACTATAGGACCGTCGTATATACTCTTGCTTTATACGATGGCTCTAGGATTATCGTATATACTCCTACTACATACGACGGCTGAAAAACCTTCATATATATTCTTTTAAAATATAAAAATTAAAAAAAAATAATTTATTTATTGAAATCATCATATTAAATGAATCTTCTTCTTCTTTTTTAATTTTTAAAATTTTCATTTTACCCATACAATAACCAATGCATTTAAATACAAAATATCATTCCAATTCAATATATATATAAATATGATCAATGTATCCAAAAATTCATGTAAAAAATAAACATTCTAAATATAACGAAATAGTTAATGTAACAAAATACAAATTTTAAAAATAAATGATATAATTAAATGCACATATGAACTTCCATACTTTAGCACATCTGTTTTGTTTAACTTGAATCTTTGGCATATATCCGATACAGTAGAATCGCTGATGGTATCATTCGCATTCTTATATTGAAGAAGTCTGTCAAGCTCATCCTTATGTTGGAGATCCTACACAAGTAGGTTTTACCTGAAAATAGGAGACTACAGTTGTTAGAAGCAAAATAATTGCTGAACTAAAGGCTATTTGATTAATAGTAAAAAAAAAAAAAAAAGAGCATTAAAACTAGAAATGAGAACCAGGAAGAGTGAATTCGAAGCTTGAAAGTCTTCCCTTTGTACCCAGTCTACAGAAGAAGCAGAGGAAGAAGAAAAAGAATATTTCAATTCAAAGAAGTAAAGCAGTGTTCTCATTACAATGATTTTTTTTTTTTTTTTTTCTTTAAGAAAATAAGTGAATCAGGTGGAGCAAATTATTGAAAGGAGGAAACTTTTCCTGCCTTAATATGAAGCAGGAAATGAAGAATACATCAAGCTAAAAGGCAAGATGGCAGCATCACCTTAACATTAAATCCAAGGCTATCCACGTCAAGCATGTAGGAAAATTCAACCTGTACAAATAGTCATAAACTTTAAATGTCATATTTATCAGATCTGAAGTTTCGGTTCAGACAAGCGAGGGAATTAATAATCAGCAATGTGCTGCCACCATAAATAGTAAAGTAAAGAGTTTCAGATTACCGGGAGAGATGATGCATGCTGCACAATTAGTTTTGTATCCTCTGCATGATACTTGTTCATGTGGGACTGACAACCAACAGAAGTATCATGAAATTGTACAAATACTTGAGTAGATACAGAACCATACGACACAAGTGTTGTTGTATAGGAAGCTTATACCGTAATAGGCTTTGAGAACTGATATAGAGGATCCACTTTTGCTACTCTAAATTCTTCCTTGCTAAATTCTGAATAATTAAAAGAAGCGGATGAGAAGATGTGATGAGAAAATAAGAAAAACAAGACATTTTACTATATTATATCCATATAATTTGTCTTTTAACTGGTGTATACAACCTAAATAACAGTAATTATGCTAGGTAAACTGATAAACTGAAAAACAAATTATGAAGAAAGATAATTGAAGCTCAGACCTCCTGATCCCAATATAGCAGTAGCCACAGCAGACACATATCTCACAATTTTTGGTTCAATGTGCAGAAATTTGAAATCGCCAAAATGCACCTTGAAGAGATTTTCATTACCAATTATCAGCAAACAAGGCAATATTGATGAAAGGAAATAACATGTAGCAGGAACAAAAGTATGTCAAACAAAATACCCAGAATGCATCTGGATGCTTTGCCAAGTATGACGTCCAAATAGCTTTTCTATCTTTTTCACCAACCTACAACATCAGGCACAATAAACTTCTAAACTTTTGCTCATGAGAGAGAGAGAATGAAAAACTAGATGAATTTTATAGTAATTGAATAAGCCAAAAAAGTGAAGTTTTCGAGCCAATGATTCACTAGGACTTACAGGTACAGCTTCACCATGCAGTGTGATAAATAGATTTGTCCTATCCTCGGGATCTCTGGCTACAAGCAATGAGCATTTGGCGTTTGGCCAGGAGGTCCTGCACCAATCAGGACATTTAGCACAAAATGTGTAGATGGTTTCCGGAAAGCTTCATGCAAGGTTTGAAGATAAAACTTTTCAAAGAAGTGGCTGTAGCGGTAAGCCAGATGATGTTATTCAAAAATTAACTGAATTTTGCTTCTTGACAAAGCATTGCCTGAGCAGGAAATTTAAAGAGCAAACAGAATTCACATATGGGAACAAAAGCCAAGAACTTTTCAACTTCAAAACATCACAGGCAAAGTCAACCATGGACCCAGATGGATAGCTTTCATGCTTCTACACATAATATAAGGATTATGATGATTAAAGGATTTAACGAAAATCAAGATTCTTGTTGTTGAACTATATGCTTGAGTGCATTTCTAATGCTTTTTGAATTAAGAAACAATGAGCTCTTGTTGTCTCCCTTTCTATTGAAAAATTTATATGTACTCTTATGTATTTGTATTTAGAAAATAATAGATTAGACACATCACTACGAGCTTATAGGGGAAAAAATGTGCAACACAAGACACATTAAAAAAAAAAAAAAAAAAAAAAAAAAATGATATATTCACAGTTTATAGCTGATAAACAACCAAGATTTTTACTTTTCACATTGCTATAGCTATGTGATCAAGCAGTAGTAGGTAGAAGTAGTAAAATTAAAACATGTTCAGATTCTAAGAGCAGCCATCATTCCCTCTGTTCAAAAGAATAAAGAAACTCCACAACTCATGTTCAATAATATAAAAATTTCCCTAATAGTTTATGAGTGTGGGAAATTGATTAAAACCATAAACAAGACTGAAATCACATTCCATATGATGCGGCCGGCACCTGAGAAAAAGTGGAAAGCACGCTACTCAAGCTGTGATCAAGAACTGACCTAACTTCCTCAACTGGAGGCAACCTTGCAGCCTTTTCCTGCATGCGATTTTCTTGCAAGACAATCGCTGGTTAAATAAAATTAGTCACAATTACTGAATTTTGTTTTTTTTTTTTTTTAAGATTAAAAACAAAGTCATCATACAAAGGGAATAACAATGATAATGATGATGGCACCTGATGAGCCTGAATTAATTGAAACACATCGACTTCACAACTAGCATCAGTAGCAGCTGAGAGATTCTAAATGAATAAGAAACAAACAAACTTTCAGCAATCCCAAACTTTTCTTATTTGAATTCATCCTGAATAATTTTTATAATATTTGATTCCATTAATTAACTGTAATTTTTAGTTTTTTCGAATTACTTTGCAAATATATTTTGAGAGAATATTTAGAGAGAGAAAATAAATAAATAAATAAATTGTACAAGTAAAATTGATATATAAGTTACTGTGTGTAATAATTGATATCTAAATAAGAAAAGTCATATTATACAACTATTATAAAATTTTTTTAAAAAATCATTTGAAAAGTTCATCTTCTTAGAGATAGTTACCTTTTATTAGTAAAATTATTGTTTTAGTTTTTAAGTTATTTTTTATTTGATAAAAAAAAATTTATATATATATATATATATATTAGAGTAATATTACACTTCTATGTGTCAAATGTGTGCGGATACATTACAGAATTTTTATTTTTATCTATTTTTTTAACAATTTTAATTTAATATTTTTTTTTTCTCTTTTAAATAATTTTCTTATCACATTTTTATCAACTTAAATTTATACCATCATTTTTTTTTCTCTTTTATAAATATTTGACTATACGTTATTGAAATTTAAAATTTTAAAATATTTAAAGAATATAAGCACAAAAACATAATATATAATGCTATACCCTTATAACCAACATCCTTTCCATTGCAATTAAAGTTTTAAAAATGCCTACGTTTATGGCTGCACTTAGTCCACTCCTCCGGACCGCCTTGCGAGATGCTAACTAACATTTAAAACAATCATATGCGAAGCTCTTTTACCACCTTTAGCATCCATAAAGAAGGTAGAAAAATGTAAAACAATAGCATCTACAAATTCCAAATTCTAAAAATGAGAAACATACAAGATCAACTAAAAATTAGCTTGTTCAACCAAAATATAGAAACAACCACAATTAACTTGACCAAAATCAAATAGAAACATCTGCAATATTAACCGGAATATCATCAATTCAACCGCAATTCCATTTACCTCAGTTTTGCCGGAGAATCATTAAAGTAGCCCCTACTCTAATCAAAAGACTAAAGGCCCCTATTGAAGATAGGTCGCCAAACTACGACGAGAGTTTCACCTTTTGAAGCGCCAGTCGCGTAGGGCGACTAGACCAGGCCGAGTCAGAAAGGCTTTGATGACTCAAGGGCGTTAAGCTTAGGGAAAGGAGAGTGAGGGGAAGAGGGGGCAGCCCTCAACCCGATCATCTAATTCGTTCCAACAGACAGGCATGGTTTTGTAGTCAAGGCAACTTCTTCACTTTCGTGTACCCCATCGGACAACAGTCCTTTCGGGGGTTCCTTAGGGACCGATTCACTCTGCGTAGATTGACTGAACGCAAAAAAACCTTCCACTAGCAGGCGATTGTGTTTTTCAGCTCTGGATTAGTTTGCTGGAGAATCATCCCTTTTTCTTGTTCTTCTTCTTCTTGGCATTGTCTTCTTCTTCTTTTTTTTTTTTGTTTTTTTTCCTACGCTTAGTAATCATTTTTCTTTCCCGCTAAGTGAAGCTTAGTGATAAGGTTTTTTCTGGGCTATGTAAGCTTAATTAGAGTGTAAAATAGTGGAAAAGTTAGGAATGATGACTAAGGAATAATCTAAGTTATTAAAGTTCTTGAATAATAAATATTATACATTCCTCTAATATATATATTTACTAATAAAAATTACTTATGTAGTTATGAAATAATATAAATTAGATATAGAAAAGTATATTTATTACAATAATATAAAACGAGTCCTTTAAAAAATAATTTTAAAAAATTAAATTTATATTTAATATTTAGACAATTATATATATATATATATTTATCATTCTATTTATTTCTATAAAAATATATTTATATATGTTATATAAAAAAATTCTTGTAAAAAAATATGAACTTTAAAATTTAATAATTTTTTATGTTATATTTTTAAATATAAAATTATATATTTATATTAATATATTAAAATAATTCAAAAAATATATATTTTTTGTTAAGAGTATATACGACAGTTTATTAGAACCGATATATAAACTAAATTATAAACGAGTGTTAAGAGACTCTCTTATAAAGTCCAAATATATATGACGGTTCATTCTAGTCGTCGTATATACACTTCTATTATATACAACAATCCACTTTAACCGTCGTATAAAGTTCATCATAAACAAGGGTTCAAGGGTCATCATATATACTCTTACTATATACGACGATCCACTAATTTAACCGTCATATAAAGTCCATCATAAACAAAGGTTCAAAGTCGGTCATAAAAAATTCTTTTTTTTTGTAGTGTGTTCTTCATTGGGTGTATGTCTATATATATATAGGTGGTGCGGTAACTGATTATAGTTGGGGTTACTGCTTCAACAAAGAACTTAATCCTCAATCCGATTATTGTGTTGAGAGTACAGTATGGCCATGTGCTCCAGGAAAGAAGTATTATGGTCGAAGACCAAATCAAATTTCATAGTAAGTCCCCCCCACCCCACCCCACCCCGCCGGGTCCCTTCTGATCTATTTTACTTTTATCTACCATAAGGAATATTGATACCAAGTTCCTGATTATTTATCCATCAAATTAATGACAGCAACTTCAACTACGGACCTTGTTGGAAAGCAATAAACTACAATCTGCTGAACGACCTAGATAAAGCTGAAACTGATGCTGTAACTTCTTTCAAGACTGCTATCTGGTTTTGGATGACGCCACAATCACCGAAACCCTCTTGCCATAATGTCATGATCGGACAGCGGACGCCGTCGGCATGTGACCAGTCCGCGGGTAGAGTCCCTGGCTATGGGGTTACTACAAACATTATCAACGGTGGAGTTGAATGTGGCATAGGTCCAAACCAATATGTCGAAAATAGAACTGGTTACTACGTACAAGAGATACTGTGATATGCTGGGAGTAAGCTATGGCGATAATTTGGATTGCTATAACCAAAAGAATTTTAACCTCTGTTCCGGAATCATTAATGGTGTTGCTGATATCTGAGATTTTGATCTGTAAGCAGAAAAGTTTATTGGTCCAGATTAAAATATATATTAATAAATAATAATAACCATATGTATCAACATAATGTGGTTTGGTGTGTTAATATATGTCAACTTTTCCTCTACCACTTCGGAGTTAAAAACTATTTTAGCTCTGATGATTTCGTGTTTGATTCATAAATAATAATGTTCATGAGTGCTAAGTTATCTATAAAATTGTTACCTGTTTAGATATCCCTATTGTCATAAGTCACATTGAATCAAAATTAATTAAAAAAGGATAATACATACATACATACATATATATATATATATATATATATATATTAAGAAAATTAGAAAAGGAAAAATGCTATCCCACCAACAGAATGGGCCTTTAAAAATGAAATTTAATATATATATATATATACACACTACCAATATTTAACATTTTAGCTTAATCTCACACCCTTTATTACATAAGTATTATTAAGTAGTTTCAGTTTAAAAAAAAAATAAAAATAAAAAAATTATCCATGCATGGTCCCTTTGTCAAAAATAAGATGTTGAATTCTTCTAAGGTTGGCAGGGCTTTCTGAAATACATGATGAAGAAAACACGTCTCTGTTTCAAGCAAGAACAAGGCAAGTTACTGTGCCCAGCTGAATCAATTATAATGGCCATGCGCTGCCGGGAAGAAATACTATGGCCGTCGTCCAATCCAACTATCATAGTAAGTGGATATAATTTCTTCTTCTTCTTCATTTTTTTTCAATAGATTTAGTCTTTAATAAATTTTATTTTTAATTTGTGAGATAAATTTAAAATTTTTTTTTATTATTTTTAAATAAAATTACAAACTGGTAGTTAAAAAATATAGTAAATTTCAAATGGGACAAGTAAAAGAAAATCGTAGATTTTTACATTCAAATTTAAAATTTTCTGAAAGTAAAAAATGTGACAAGAAAAAAGGAGGGGACAAAATTAAAATCAAAGAAGGAGTTCTTTGAAACTGAATTAATGAAACATTGGAACAAATTAATTGGGTAGAGTTTTTTAATTGCATTAGGTGGAGTATTAATTAATTATTAGATTCTTAATTGATTTATTTATTTATTAATTGAAAGCGAGATTCAATGTTGTACGTTCAATTAAAAATTCTTATTGGGTAGAAATTAATTAATTAATTAATGTTGATCATGTGCAGCAACTTCAACTACGGTCCAACAGGAAGAGCCATTGGTGCAGACCTCCTAAACAACCCTGATTCAGTAGCAACCGATCCCGTAATTTCTTTCAAGACAACCCTATCGTTTTGGATGACACCACAACCACCAAAACCTTTCGTATCAGATTCTTCTGCCGGCCATGTCCCTGGCTATGGTGTTGTTACAAACATCATCAATGGCGGAATTGAAGGTGGCAAAGGCAACAACCCACAGATGCAAGACAGGATCGGTTTAATTTCTTCAGGTGTTACTGTGGAATACTCGGAGTTAGCCCTGGAAACAATCTGGACTGTGCCAACCAAAGGCCGTTTGCATAGATCATTACATACATATATACATATATAGGGCGACTAATAATAATATTCCTGCAAATAAATATATTGCTGTGCGGCCTGTGCGTTGTGGCAGCAATAAACAAAGAGGGTTCATTCACTTGAACCTGAAAAGTCATACTAACTAATCTTGTGTAATCCTTCTTAATTTTTTTGTATATATGTATATATGAAAGAATATATTTCTCGAAAATTTTGGATAACTTCCAACTCAAGTTTTTTTCTAGAAAGGATTCAAACGTGCACAATAATCAATAAATTGTGTAATAGTAATTTAACTATATTATATAAATAGTCAACTGCTCTAAAAATTTAAAACCCATATATAAAAAGAGATTAAATTTTTAATCTTATCAAAAACCTTCAGCCTTGTTCTGTAATTACTAAGTAGCGTATATTAATTACAGTACAAGATGACTCATCATCTATAAGCCGAAGAGCCAATTTTATTTCTTTATGTATTTTTGATATATAGTTACATTAACTGACTAAATTTGACTTCCTTGTTCCTAAAAACAAAATCTGGAAAGCCATGCATGCAAAACTCATGCGTAATAATAATAATAATAATAATTTTATTATTAATAATATTGTTTTCTATTAGTATTATTTTATTACCATGACAGTAATCTCCACCGACCAGGATTAAAAAACTACACAAGGTGTGGAAGATGGAAGAAGAAGAAAGAGAGCATTTTTTTTTTTATATTATTATTGCTAAATATAACTAATTAAATAATTTAAAAGAATTGATCCAATATATTAGAATAGTGTAGATTAATTATTAAAATAAATTACTAATTAAATTATTAATGTTATTATTCTAAAATATCATAAAAACGTGATCATTATATAATAATTATAATAATAATAAAGAAAAAAAAACAAAAACAAAACCATGCAAGATGATAAGCTCGCCTAATAGTTTAAGTACGTGGTGCGTTCTAAATTAATATTATTTCACAAGGAGAAGGGCAGCGGGGGAATAATTAGGTACAGTTTTCGGCATATAAATAGTGAGTTCCATGTACTTAGCTGATCATCAAAATTAAAACAAAGCAAATAGAAAAAGAAAGAAAGCTAAGAAAATAGAAATGAAGGTATTTGCAGTAGCAATTTTGTGCTACTATTTGATGATCATTAGTTTCGCCTCTGTATCTGAAGCAAGTTCGGACCAATGTGGTCACCAAAATGGAGGAAGAATATGCCCAGCAGGTGAATGCTGTAGTCACGATGGCTACTGTGGCATAGGCGATGCTTATTGTATTGATTGTCAAAACAATTGTCCAAATATGCCCAATCCCACCCCAGAATGCGGTTGGCAAAATGGAGGAAAACTGTGTCACGACAGTGAATGTTGTAGTCAATATGGCTTCTGTGGACACACCTATTCTTACTGCGTTGACGGTTGCCAAAGCAATTGCACTCCGCCCGGTGTATGTCCCGTGGAGGATGATCAATGCGGTACACAAAATGGAGGAAGAATATGCCACGAAGGTTATTGCTGCAGCAGATTCGGCTCTTGTGGCCAGGGCGAAGACTTCTGTGATTCTGGTTGCCAAAACAATTGCCCAAATACCACTAATCCCATACCTGAATGTGGTCTGCAGGCCGGTAACAAAACATGTCCAGGAAATAAATGCTGTAGTGAATACGGGTTCTGTGGAGACACCGTCTCTTATTGTAGTCTCGATTGCTTTTGCCAAAGCAATTGCTGGCCACTTCCACCTTCACCTTCACCATCACCTTCACCATCACCTTCACCATCACCTTCACCGCCACCAGCTCCAACTCCCTCGCCGCCCTCACCCCCTCCCCCGACCCCTGGTGATGGCGTCAGTTCTATAATAACCAAAGCACTTTTTCAGCTGATGCTCTTGCACCGTAATGACCATCCAAATTGTGCCATTGGCTTCTATACCTATGAGGCTTTCATTGAAGCAGCTGATTCCTTTGAAGGTTTTGGAACCACGGGCGATCTTGACACCCGTAAAAGAGAACTGGCTGCATTTTTCGGTCAAACTTCACATGAAGCTACAGGTAATCCGATATGCTATGTATATTTTGTCAAGATATATTTAACCGCCTCTGTTTAAAGTTAAATTCTCATGTTCTTCATTGGGTGTATGTATATACATATAGGTGGTACGGTAACTGATTATACTTGGGGTTACTGCTACAACAAAGAACTTTATCCTCAATCCGATTATTGTTCTGAGAGTACAGAATGGCCATGTGCTCCAGGAAAGAAGTATTATGGTCGAGGACCAATTCAAATTTCATAGTAAGTACCCCCGGGTCCCTTCTGATCTATTTTACTTTTATCTACCATAAGGAATATTGATACCAAGATCCTGATTATTTATCCATCAAATTAATGACAGCAACTTCAACTACGGACCTTGTGGGAAAGCAATAAACTATGATCTGCTAAACGACCCAGATAAAGCTGAAACTGATGTTGTAACTTCTTTCAAGACTGCTATCTGGTTTTGGATGACGCCACAATCACCGAAACCCTCCTGCCATGATGTCATGATCGGCCAGTGGACGCCATCGGCATGTGACCAGTCCGCGGGTAGAGTCCCTGGCTATGGTGTTATTACAAACATTATCAACGGTGGAGTTGAATGTGGCATAGGTCCAAACCAATATGTCGAAAATAGAATTGGTTTCTACAAGAGATACTGTGACATGCTGGGAGTAAGCTATGGCGATAACTTGGATTGCTATAACCAAAAGAATTTTAACCAGTGCTCCGGAATCATTAATGGTGTTGCTGATATCTGAGATCTTGATCATCAGGAAGCAGAAAAGTTGGTCCAGATTAAAATATAATAATAAATAATATGTAATAATAATAATATATCTATCAAAATGATGTGCGGTTTTAGTGTGATTTGTTACGTTTTAAAACTATATATGTCAATATTTCATGTACAAATAATTGGAGTTAAAAACTATTTTGACTCTGATGATTTCGTGTTTGATGCTTAAATGAATAATATTCATGAAGTGCTAAGTTATTTGTCTTATAAACCTATCATAAATTTTCTTTTCTTTTTTTTTTTTAAATTTTTTTCGTTTGGACATAATAAGACAAATAACATAAATTTAATATTATTTAAACCAATATAAATTATTAGTTCTTGAAAAACATATCTTTTATCAAAAAAAAACATATTTAATGCAAGTGAAAAGCTCCCATTTACTCTTTAATTAATCTATTTAGATCTCCCAATTGTAATTATAAGTCATATTGAATTAAAATCTATTAAAAAAGAATAATATATATATATATATATATATATTAAGAAAAAGGATAAATATGCTCAGTTTATCCCACCAAGAAAGTGAGCATTTAAAAGTGAAAAAAAAGGAAAAATGCTACCCTTTAACATTTTAGCTTAATCTCACCCACTAATTGTCAAGAAGGCTTAAGCTGAGTAAGTAGCAATTTTGCTTATAATTCGATAAATCATGAGTTTGAAACATATCAGAGACAAAAACGCCCTCAAAATTTTAAAATAAAAAATAAAATAAAATCTCACCCCCTTTACAAGTTTCACTTTTTCTTTTTTAATTATCCATGCATGCATGGATATTCCATTTGTAAAAAACTAAAATCTAATAAGAATCCTTCTAATAAGGTCAGCACGGTTTCCAGTGGAATTATGTTCCTTTCATCACCACCTTAATTTGTACGTAGTCATTTAAGTCCACAGAGACTACAGAAGATGTCAAGATCATGGTTTTTCCAACTGTCATTTGGCAGCAACGTATATAGGCTCAGCTGGGAAAGCTACATATACGTGTGTGTGTACAACGATCTAACTAGAACTAAAATGCTGAGCTCCACCAATAGTGCAACCTCTTAAAAGTTCTGAGATAATAATATCAGACATCAACAAGTAAGTGATTAAGGGTGTGTTTAGATTTTTAGACAAAATTTCATTCAAAACGAATGTTATTTATAACATTCTTGAAAACGAATTTTATGTTAGAAAAAATATGGGTTAAATATATAAATTTTATAGGGTGTAATAATTATTTTTGTAAAACAATATTTTTTTTGGGGAAAATAATATAAATATTATTGAATTAAAGTAGGGCCTACAACATTGACCCTACTTATATATGTATATATATTTGGGTAAAGTATGTCAGTGACCCTCAAAGTATTCGAAAATTTAGCTTTTGCCCTCAAAGTAATTTTCGTCCAGGTTTGACCCTTAAACTTATAAAACTAATATTTTTTCCCCTTCTTTCAATTTTTTCTTTCAGCTACTGTATTTGAGAGTTAAAGTTAACTTTTTCAGGGATAATTTTGGTATTAACATATAATTTTCTTCTTTTCCATTTTTTATTAAATTTCCATCTCCTTCTTCTTCTTCTTCTTCAATCTTTTCAGTATGTTCAAGTTTTTTCTAAAAAAAAAAAACTTCATGGTCTTCTTCTTCTTTCTTCGTCTTCTTCTGTACAGAGGAAATCAACTCCTCTTCTTTCTTCATCCTTATAGCAAAAAAAGAGAAGACCCACTTCGAACACTTTTTCCCCTCCATTCCTTTTCCTCTATTCGTCTTGCTCTTCCTGTCTTCTTCTTCTTCTTCTTCTTCTTCTTCTTCTTCTTCTTCTTCTTCTTCTTCTTCGTCTTCGTCTTCTTCTTCTTCTTCTTCTTCTTCTTTTGTACAGAGGAAACCCACTCCTTTTCTTTCTTCTTCCTTATAGCAAAA
>JAXGGT010002035.1:0-19085 GCA_035583425.1 Marsdenia floribunda | reverse complement strand
TTTTCAAAACACTTTATTGCACTGCTTGTCCCAAAATATTGTCCCTAAGGGACCTATCAAGATAGCTTTGCTATACTAAATCAAGGGTAAAACCTTTTGAGGGTTTTAGCATTCCATGTCTGAGCAATTGTTCATCCATCCATGCATCAAGCTTAAAACTTCCATTTCCATTGTCTTTGACCACAAGATATCATCTAATTTTTTCCCAAAGGTTTGCCAGCATGGTTCATTCTTTCTTAGGACAAGGCTCCCAACATGTATGAGGCTTGTTTTTACTTTCCTGTTGTAGGACTTAGCTAACCTTCGTTTGTATTCAAATATAAAGAGTGCAGTTCTTTCTCTTGCAACATCCAACAAGAGAAGGTTCTTAGCAAGCTTTTGTTCATTCAACTTAGGATCAAAATATTGCGATTTAGTGGATGGAATGTTGATTTCAATTGGTGCCAATGCTTCTATTCCAAAACGTAAAGTGAAGGGTGATTCACCTATTCGAGAATGTGGTGTTGTTTAATAACTCCAAAGTACTCTGGTATTTCATCAATCGATTTACCATTTCAAGAACCAAAACTTTTGTTTAAGTCTTGAAAAATTGTTTGATTTGACACTTTAGCTAAACCATTTGTCTACGGATATGCCACGGAAGTGAACCTCTGAACTTAGAGATAGCTTGAACACTGACACAGAGTTGCAAAACTCTCTCTACTCCCTCTCTCTTATGTTAGAAAAAATTATGTGCCCTATTCTAGCTATGAGTAGCTAGATTTTATCGTGACTAAGGCTTTTTGTGAAGGCCAAAACTTTTACGAATTTCGTAGTTTAATTTATTATTTTTATTAATCTCGAGTCCCTGTGTATTGTTATTGCTTGTTCTTAATGCCTGTGACTATCTAGTAAATAATTGCATGATATTAGATTACCTACACATTGGAAGAGACTAGGTTGAATTGAAAAAGGGTGGTAATAACGCTTAGTAAAATTGATTAGGAATAGATTTGATTTCAAACCTTTAAAAGTTAGGGAATTCAAACGAGTTTCATGCAGTTTTGTTTCAAAAAATCACAAAGGGATTTGATTAATTTGCATAATGAAAGTAGGGACATTTCACTAAGGAATTAGGTCTAGTCTATAATTGGAAATTCCACCATATACAAACTCGAGAATGAAATTAATATTAACTATTATCTTTCATAAAAGGAGTAGGTTAGATCAAACGTGTCTTAGTCTATTCATATTATTAACTGTTTCTTTCGTAAATATCTTTTTGTTTACTTTTAGTAGATAATCAAACCCAACAATAATATTTTGGTCTAAGTTGAATATAAAGAAGGAAATTTTATCATTTAAAAAATAGTCCTTGTGGGATCGATATTTTTTATTACTTTGATAGATTGTATACTTGCAATCTAAGCATCAAAAACCTCTTCGAAATCATTTGGTAGATCTCCTGTTTCACTATAAAGATGAATTGGATCCATGCAGGTTATTGGTGGGTCTCTCAAATTCATGAATCATGTTTATGTCGATGGATTGAACCGTTAATGGCTCGACCCAAGTAGTTCTTGATGGGTGACCTTCCAAGCCACTAACTTTCATTTTTGATAAAATGTATGCCTCATGATTTAATATTCAAGATACATACTCAACTCGAATGTAATCAGAATTTTTAACCATATCTTTGCACAAATTAAGATATTTTTGCATATTTTCACTTTTTGTTACGTAGGATCCATTAACATAACCACTAGGAGTTGAAATCAATTCAGGCAATGTGCTTTTGACTCTCAATTTCTTTGTATCTTTCAATCTTACCAAGAAAGCTTAATACTACCATGCATTTTTAATTAAAGTAATCTCATACTTTTAGGCTTAAATGAGTTTAGGATAAATCGCCAATTTAGTCCCTTAAGTTTATGTTTTGATCTGTTATGGTCTCTAGTGTTTATTTTTATCCAAAGTATTCCCTTAAATTTATGTTTTGATATGTTATGGTCCCTCATATTTATTTTTGTTCAAAGTAGTCCCTTAAAAATTTTTAAATTGATCAAAGTGGTCCTTTGACCGTTAACATCTAAATATTTCGTTAACTCTCCTTGCACGTGACATCCTAAACTCTCTTTAATTTTGAACAAAAGTACAAAAATACCCCTCTAAAAAAGGCACGAGTAAGGAAAGTTAACGAAATATTTGGATGTTAATGGTCAAAAGACCACTTTGATTAATTCTAAAACTCTTAAGGGACTACTTTGGACAAAAATAAATATAAGGGACTATAATAGATTAAAACCTAAACTTAAGGGACTAAATTGGCGATTTATCCATGAATTTATTTACTTTGGGGCTCCTGGGTACAAACCCATCTCCTTTGTGATCCTTAGTTGTTGACCCATTGAAATAAAAATTCCAACATTCCTAAGGAGAAGGAATTTCATTTTTGTTAGCATATTTCTTGGAAGTTCTGGAGCTATACATTCTTACACAAAATCTGCAAGGACTTGACCTTTAATAGTCTTTTTTGGAAAATTTTCAAGATGGAATTCAGAGAGCTCTATTGTTCATTTGAGTAACATGCTTAATACATCAGGATTGTGCGTTTGTGCAAGATTCTCCGAATTGGAGCATTAGAGTACACACGAATAGTATGTGATTGAAAATAAGGCTTAAGATCGGGATGTAATTACTATAGCTAAGACATGCTTTTCAAGATTGGAATATCTCATTTTTGGATTTGAAATATGTGACTAACATATTACATTGGTTTAAGAATCCCCACTTGATTGACACAAAGTACTAAACTAAAAGTGTGAATCTCGATGACTAAATATAGGTGTAAAATTTCACACAAGTTAGGAGATACTAGAATTGGAAGAGATGTTATGTATTGTTTTACCTTTGTGAAGGATATTTCAAATTATTCTATCCATTTGAATGGGCCATTTTATTTAACAACTTTATAGAGGGGAAAATGCCTTTTCCCCAAAGGCTGAGAGAAACCTATTAAAAGACACAAGTTTCCCAATCAACTGTTGAAGTTGCTTATGAATTTGAAGCTTTCATTTCCATAATTGCTTTAATTCTCTTGGGGTTTGACTCAATTCTGTCATGGAAGAATATATATCCCAAAATTTTCCTACTTCTACTCTAAGTGTGCATTTCTTTGGATTCAACTTTTAAGTTGTACTGCTTTTTTTAATTAACTTAGACTTGATGGAGATATCATCGATGTAGGCTTTGGCATTCGTACCTGTATTATCCTTTAACATATTGTTGACCAATTCTTAGAATTCTGCTCTGGCATTCTTCAGGCCAAAAGGCATTCTAGTGTAACAGTAGAGACCATTAAGAGTTATGAAGGAGGCCATTTCTTCATCCTCTTTGGCCATGCATATTTGATGATATCCCTTGTTTGCATCAATAAAGTACTGATAGGTATGTCCAAATGTAGCATCTACCAATACAAAAAATGTTGGTAGATTTGACGCCTACGAAATATGGCAAACACGTGGCTATTGTATTCGGTCAACTAAATACAATGGTTTGAACCCCAATCGTCATTTTTGATAATATTTTTGTAAATGTGCTAGTCTAAAATGACAGTTTTGTGAACCATCATATTTGGTTAAGCAAATATGGTAGTGTTATGAGTGTCGTATTAGGCTAGGCAAAACGACGCTTCATTTGAGCAATACGACGGCTACAAATCGTGGTTTTTGCTCAAAATATGACTTATAAGTTCAATCAATATTCATATAATACTGGATTGACTTCAAATTTTGTAGATTTTATTTTTAATATATTTCTAATAAATCTAACAGTTTGATTAAATGTTTGATTTTTGCAAAATAAAAAAATTAGTACATTTTGGTATTAAAATTATGATCATGGATGGATGACACATAAAATAGTATCGAATCAGCTTCAAATTTTGTAATCTTTTTTTAATATATATTTAACAAATCTGACAGTTAGATTAAAATTGTTGATGTTTATAAAATAAAAAATATGTATATTTTGATATTAAAATTACAAGCATACATAGATGAGATATGAATTAATTTCTAATTTGCTTCAAATTTTGTAGGTTTATTTTATATTATATGTTTAACAAATCTAAAGGTTGGATTAAAATTTTGATTTTTGTAAAAATACAAAAAATGTGTATATTTTGGTATTAAATATAGAAATATAAATCAATGACTCTTGAAATAATATCATATTAAATACAAATTTTTCTTATATAATATGTATAAAGATATATACATCATATCTTACACTAATAAAATATTATACTTACAAATATGAAATGATAATATTTTTTCGATTATTAGTATGATATTATATATATAATGATTATTGCATTATTTAAGTGTTTAAAAATTATTTATATAGTAAAATATACTCAACCCTAAACCGTAAAATACCCTAAACCCAAATTAATTCTTTTTTTAATTATGAAGTAAAAATGACAGCCAATTCAAACTATATACGACGGTTTAGGCCGCCGTTTTTGAACCAAGCCATTTTGACCTTTTTTTTTTTTGAAATTGACCCGACTAGAAATGACAGTCGAGCTACCGTATCTGGTTCAGGTCATTTGAAATACCCATAAATCCTTTTTTTCCCCTCTTCTTCCTTCTTCCACACTATAAATTTCAAATTTGAGCAAGAATCTACCATAGCAATAGGTAAATATTGCTATTATTATGTTGGGTTATCTAAACCCGTTATTTTTATTATAATTAAAAAAAAAAAAAAAAAAAAAAAAAAACCTTACCCAAATTTTGCCCAAATTTCCCAATTTTCTCCTTACCTAATTTTCCCTCAAATTACACATTTTCCCCTTTTAAATTTTTTTATAAATTGTTAGGTTTGTTTCCTTTATCTATTGCGACTGATGTTGTTAAAAAGCAATCAGATAAAAAGATCCAAAACAAGTAGAGTATGGACCTAAAAGGTGTGAGAAAGTGTGCAATCTGATGTGGGTGAAAATCAGATAAAAACTAATCCCTAAAAAGAGAGAAAAGTAAAAAGAAGTAAGAGATGAAGTGTAATAAATTAAGGAGCTCAAAAGGACAAAGGATCCCTAAGGTAAAAGGGAAAAGTGATCCCTAAGGGAATTGAATGCTGCCAATGGGGGACAAGAAGATGCCCGACGGAGATCTAGGCTCTTACCCAAAGGGGAAATAAGGGATGCCCGAAGGAGGAAGTTCCTTCCCGATGGGAAGGTGTAATGTCCCGAAAGGGACTTCCTTTAACTCCCAAGTGAAATTGTTGTGGCCTTCAAAGAGATTCTAAGTGTTTATAACTCTCGTGTAAAAGAATGACGAATAAGAGAATTAGGATAATAATTCTCTCAGTTAATCTCTCAATAAAGTGTTCAAGAAAACAAAGAAAAGTTCCTTAATCAATTAATCCTTGAAAAGGATTAATTAAGAACAAGAAAACTCCAAGTAAATGAAGAGAGAGAAGGAGAGAGAAAGAGGGAGAATAAAAGAGAGTAAATGGAGTCTAAGTATGAAGTTCATGTTTCCATTCTTGTTTATGAGTCTACTATTTATAGGAGTTAATTGTCATCATTGGGATATTTTAGAGGAAGTTATGGACAGTTATTATAATTGTTCTCCAAGTAATTAGTCAGTTTATAATTAAATATCAAAAGTGTTGACCAATGAAAAGTGTTATTTGAAGAAGATATTAAAATGAAAAGGCTTTTTAACTTTTAAGCCTTGAAAATAATACCTTTAATAAGAACAATTAAGGTGATGGTGTTTGAGCACACCACAAATTATATATATTTTAACATATCAATTTGATATTGTAAAATTAATTAAGTGATATCATGAATCTTTAAAAGGTCAACTTTCGATTGCATGAAGTACCCGAAGGTACAATGTATTGAAGCATGCCTGAAGGCACTTTTAAAGTTCCTTAAAACAAGCGGAATTTCTCAGCATTTTTTAGCCAAGTTTTCAACGGTCCAAAGGGTCCCAAAGGCTAGTTGCCATCGGGACTCCTTTTGGGTAATGCCCAAAGGGGTCTCATGGCCTTCTCTTTTTTCTTTTTTTTTAACACTTTGAAGTGTATATAAATAGCTGAATTTTTCCTCTTTCTTTATTTTCAAACTCTCCTCTTCTTGAAGCCACATTCAAAGATAACAAAAGCTCTCATTTGAGAACAAATTTTTCTCTTTTTCTTCTTTGTTGTCTTTCTTGCTTACTTTGAAGAGATCACTTTGGATCAAGGAGAAGAAGATCTTCAAACAAGGCTTGCCACCTCTCTTTTAATTAAATATGGAAGGAAATAATCAAGGTATTCTCATTCTCACTTCTTCTTTTTCTTTTTTTAGATTATGTCAAGAATGGATTCAAGTAGTTTCAATTGGGATTGTGAAAGTGAGGAAGAAATAAGCATAGAAGAAACTATTGTAGTTGATAAACTTTCTAGGGTTCTTAGGTCTCAATCAAAAATTGTTTCTTCTCATCTAACGGGTTCAACAACCCAAGAAATATTCCTCATAGGTGGTTTTCCCATATTAAGGATGGGTGTTTTGAATGATAATTCTAATATCCCGGTTGTGATTCGTTATAGCTTTGCAAATGAAAGTTTTGATTTTTCTTTTGTGAATGAGAATGAGATTCGGGAAAGTGAATTATATAAGTCACCTTTAAATCTTAGAGCATTAGACCCGAAGCCCTTGGATAGTGAAGAGCCTAATTGGCCAATGTATCTTGAAACATTTCTAAAACCTTTTCTTTGTCTTTGGTGAAAAGTGTTTACATACTTCCTTCCATGTTCCAAAATAAATTTGATCTTCCTTGTAATATCTTTTGTTAGGCATAGAAGTCTTTTGTAATCAATGTTCTATTTTTAGACCAACTTAATGGAAAATTTGTTTCCTTTTGGAAGAAAACAAAAACCAAACTTGCTACCAATAGTAGTAAAGATCCATCGGGATCAACATTATAATGAATTTAATCATTAGAAGATATTTAATAAAAGTGGAAAGAATTTATTCATTAAGTATTTCAGTAAAAAATTTAAAAATACATGAATTGCTTCGTCAAATATCTCAAAGAATCGAGATTAATTGAAAAGATGTAAAGGGAATCCAACGGGAAATAATTTCCGATTGGGATTGACATTAAGAGATCACTCAAAATTTGAGCAGCGGGGAGATGTCATTTGAAGTGATTTTACGCTTGGACTTTCTTTAGGTATTCACTTCAGGGATTCATCTTTGAGATTCACCTTTGGGATTCACTTTAGGGATTTACTCTAAGAATTCACCTTAGGGATTCGTCTTAGAGATTCACCTTAGGGATTCACTCTGCATTCCACATTCTTGTAATATAGCTAATCAATTTTGATCATTTTTGGAATATGACCTTTATTGTAGGTTGAAACACTATCAGCATGTTGTCCCTGAAGGGTTAGTAACAAATTGGTAAAATCAAAGCATTTGATAAATAAGGCCAAATATTTGGCAAAGTGAAGGAATTTTATTAATTGATCCTTGTTCATATCTTGAAAGGATCAAAATTTAATATTTAAAAGAGAAGGTTCATGACCCATCATAGTGAGCTATCGGGATAAAGCATCCACCTGGCTAATGATTTCAATAAGAAGGAAAATAGAAAGGATCCTTCTGGAAGGAGGGTTCGGGCTAAAGCCTTCGGGAAGATGGATCATTTTCATGGATAAAACCTTTTGAGATTGGACAAAGTCCATGTTCTTGCAATTTTCTCTTACTTTTCCTTCATAAAGCTTTTTAGCTTTTTAGAATATAGGCTTCTTGCCTTCAATACTTTAAGCTTGTTAGCTTTTTTGAATGTAGGCTTCTTGCCTTAAAAGGATTAGCTATTTAGCTTTTCTTCCTTTCTTTCCTCTTTTTTTTTTTTTTTTGAGAGATGTTACTCTGAACATGTTCTTCATGGGAAATAATATTTAAAATCTTCGGGATAGTCCCTCTAGAAAGATTCCCGTTGCGATAACTCCTTCATGATTTTACCCTCGGCATTCTTTATTTGGGATTATCCCCTTCATGATCATCCTTCGGGATCATAATAGATCATTAAATAGGAGATAAGGAAATGTCAACAAGTCTCAATCGAGACAATCTTGTAGAACTTTGAGCTTTAATAGCTTTCTTTGGAAGACATTCCAAGTGAAATTTGGAGAAATTTGTTGTCAATTCTAACAATCTTCTTAAGATATCCATATCGTGTAAAATTCTCCTTATATGAGTTTTGATGTAGATGCAAACTGAAAATATAGATTATGCCTTCGGGATGTGATCATCAATGGGAGAATATTATTCTCCAAGTTTGAATACTTTGATTCAAGATCTTGAAAAGATGTGACTCCTTCTTGTTCAACATAAAATGTAGATCATAAAGTGTAGATCGTATGGCTGTGTGAATGGCTCTGTAATCATCTCCTGGTCAATTTTCAAAAGTTGATATCCTAATGGTAGAAGAGTTAGACAATAAGATGGAGATATAAATTGCCAGATGAGAAACCATCATAAGAGAAATACCATAGAATAAGGCAAAAAGGTAATCCACTAATTAATATGATAAGAAGATCCCTGCATGAATAGTCTGATTATGAGCTTTGAAAGATATATCCATATAGTAAATTGGCTTCAAAATCCTTCCTTGTTCAACACAAAGTATAGAACCAAGGATAATAGTTTGAATTATGAAGATTATAAATCTTACCCAAAATAGGATCTTATCCCAAAATAGATGATACCAGAATAAGATGAAAACATATTATCCTTTAAATAGTCTTTGAATCAATCTTCTGTTCATTTACCAAATATAGCTCACCGAATGGAAATTCATCATCAAGAGAATACCATACCCTAAATTTGAGGGGTATACCAATAGATAATAAACCATCTTGGAGAGATAACCGAATATGAGATGAAGAATACCAGAATATATCCATAATATTAGTCGAAGAGATAATCTATCCATAATCATAATGAGAATATGCTTCTATATAGATCTTCAGAATATGTCAAAGCAACAACATGCCTTGTAAGAATAGAATACTTTGATTCCAAGGCCAAAATAGATGATATTAGAATGAAGTATGACCATAAAACCCGGATCATCTTCTACATGAATTTGAATCAATCTTTTGTGTACTTTCATCAAAAAGACCATAAAATGATTTGCAAGATATTAATCACCGAATAAGAATCCACCATAAGAGAAATACCAGAATACATGGTGCAGCGATGTGCCATCGGGTAATAATCCACCATAATAGAGACATGTGAATGTAAAGTAGAGAGATAATCTGTTGAATGATGAATCATTCAAAAAGAAGAATACCAAAGTATAATTAAGTCCAAGAGATGATCCACTAGATGATAAGCCAATGATCAATCGTGTTGTGAATATGATCTCTGTCTTCTTTCAACATATTCATGATACTTTCCTTTCAAAAGATAATTTGAAAGCTAAAAGATAACATCCATGAATAATAGGAGAACCTTGTGAGAGGAAAATATCCTTGAGATATAAATATCTCCCTTGTCATAAAATATCAAGGAGAACATAGTGTTCTTAGCATTTAGAAAGAATTCCCTCTTCAAAAGAAACATTCAACTTTAGTCAAGTAATCAAATCTCAAAAAGAAGGATAACTTCTCAAATGCAAACAAGTAGTATATGAATCAAATAATATGATATCTATGCTCTTTTTTCTTTTTTTAAACAATTCAATCGAGAATAATCGAAAGAACGCCAAGAATTCATATAAAGAACTTGAAGAAGAAGAATAATCTTTCAAGAATTTAAAGAACTTTAAAGAATTTCAAGAAAATGAAGAACTTATCGTTTTCATCTTGTGGAGACAATATGGAATTGCCAATGGAAATTGATGTTGAGATTCGTCATGTCTTCATTCCGCTTATACGATGGGCGCCAATCTCATGTTGCTAAAAAGCAATCAGATAAAAGGATCCAAAACAAGTAGTATATGGATCCAAAAGATATTAGGAAGTGTGTAATATGATGTGGATGGAAATCAGATAAAAACTAATCTCTACAAAGAGAGAAAAGTAAAAAGACGTAAGAGAGGAAGTGTAACAAATTAAGGAGCTCAAAAGGACAAAGGATCCCTAAGGAAAAAGGGAAAAGTGATCCCTAAGGGAATTGAATGCTCCCGATGGGGGACAAGAAGATGCCCAATGGAGATCTAGGATCTTGCCTGAAGGGGAAATAAGGGATGCCCGAAGGAGGAAGTTCCTTCCCGATGGGAAGGTGTAATGTCCCGAAAGGGACTTCCTTTAACTCCCAAGTGAAATTGTTGTGGCCTTCAAAGAGATTCTAAGTGTTTAGAACTCTCTTGTTTAAAAGAATGAGGAATAAGAGAATTAGGAGAATAATTCTCTTAGTTAATCTCTCAATAGAGTGTTCAAGAGAACAAAGAAAGAGTTCCTTAATCAATTAATCCTTGAAAAGGATTAATTAAGAACAAGAAAACTCTAAGTAAAAGAAGAGAGAGAAAGAGGAAGAATAAAAGAGAGTAAATGGAGTCTAAGTATGAAGTTCATGTTTCCGTTCTTGTTTATGAGTCTCCTATTTATACGAGTTAATTGTCATCATCGGGATATTTTGGAGGCAGTTATGGACAGTTATTATGAGTGTTCTCCAAGTAATTAGTCAGCTTATAATTAAATATCAAAAGTGTTGACCAATAAAAAGTGTTCTTTGAAGAAGATATTAGAATGAAAAGGCTTTTTAACTTTTAAGCCTTGAAAATAATATCTTTAATAAGAACAATTAAGGTGATGGTGTTTTTGTATTCAATTTTTGGATTATTTTGTTCTTTAATGTTTAAATAGTGTTTGTATATATATATTTATATGTATATTGTATATGTGTATATATTTTTATCAGTATATATGTATATGTATAATGTTTATGTGTATATATGCTTATTAATATATATGTCTATGTATAATGTATATGTTTATTAATGTTGATTTAAGTGAGGGTTTTCAACATTGATTTAGTTTAAATTATTCGAAATGTTGAGGTTGAAAGTAGAAAATGTCCATTTTTATGCGATATTTTACCAAAATTTTTAAGAACCATTAATTAAGTTACTAAAATTAGTAAGGTGTTGATAATAAAAACTTTATATGAGTTATGTGAATTTAGATAGGTTAAATTAACATTAGTTAGCTTAAGTGAATTTAGTTAAGTTAACTTAACCTTAGTTAGCTTTATTTAGGTTATGTTAATTTACTTAATTTAAGCTAATCTTAGTTAACTTTAGTTACAATATTAGTTTCGTTAAATTAGCTAGGTTAACTTTAGTTAGGTTAACAAAATAAATTACTTACCTTTATTTAGGTTAAGTTAGGTAAGTTAATTAACTAATTAAGTTAGTAATAGTTGCGTATACGTCCAACTTATTTACTTTTATTAAGTTAACTTAATTTGTTGAGTAAAATTTACTTTTTATTGAAGTTGTGTTAAAATATTTGAGTGATTAAAATGTTTGTGGGGTTAATATGATTTATATTAATTTGATTGAAATGATTAGGTAGTCTTTAAATTCTTGTGTATATTTGATTGAGTTGTTGAATTTGAAATTGGAAAACATCCATTTTTTAAGGAAACTTTGCCAAAATTTTTAATTTTCTTTTAATAACCATTAATTAAGTCTACTAAATTTACTTAAGTGTAGGTAAATTAGTTAGCTTTAGGTAATTTTGGTAGGTTAAATAAGTAAAGCCTAGGTTAACATTACTTAGTTTAAGTTAGTAATAGTTAATTTAATTAATTTTAAGTTAATTAATGAAGTACTCAAATTAGTTAATTTTCATG
Source organism: Marsdenia floribunda (assembly GCA_035583425.1). Lineage (NCBI taxonomy): Eukaryota > Viridiplantae > Streptophyta > Magnoliopsida > Gentianales > Apocynaceae > Marsdenia > Marsdenia floribunda. The sequence continues at coordinate 7,237 of JAXGGT010002035.1, read as the reverse complement.
AAATTAAGGTTTAAGTTTATTAAATTTATTTAAGTGAAGATTAGAAATCTTCATTTAAGATAATTAAATTTACTTAAGTTAATTTATTAAGTAATTTTAGTCAAATTTAACTTATGATTACATAATATTTTGGTAAATGAAGCTCAAAAAAAAAAAAAAAAAAAAACATAATTTAAGTCAAGCTTAATGAAAGTAGTTAACTTTAGTTAGGTTAAGTGAATTACTTAGTTTAAGTTAACTTTAGTTGAATTAGTTAGACTAAGAAAATAAATTTGTTAACTTTATCTATTTTAAGTTAGGTAAGTCAATAAACTAGTTAAGTTAATAATGGTTAAGTATGTCCAACATATTTACTTTTATTAAGTTAACTTAATTTGTTGAGTAAAGTTTACGTTTTAATGAAGTTGTATTAAGTTATTTGAGTAATTAAAAAGCTTGCGGGGTTAATATGATTTATATTAATTTGAGTGAAATGATTTCTCTACAAATTTTTGAGTACTGTTTATTGAGTTGTTGCATTTGAAATTAGAAAACATTCATTTTTTAGGGGAAATTTTGCCAAATTTTTTTTTTTTCTTTTAGGAACTATTAACTTTACTAAATATAGTAAGTGTAGGTAAATTATTTTGCTTTAGGTAAGTGTGGTAGGTTAAGTAATTTAAGTAGCTTAACTAAATTTCTTTAAGGAAAGTTAAGAAATCTTCATATAATAAGTATAGTGAAATTAATTACCTAACTGAAGTAGCTTAAGTTAAGTTAGTTAGCTAAGTTTATTAATTTATATTAAGTGTTCATTAACCTATCTTGTGTTTTCTTAATCTCAGATGTAGGCAATATAGATTGGTTGTGGATTGAATCAAATGACCGATTTAGTTTGGCATATGTCAACAGTTAGGATTCATTTATTGAATTTGAATTGAGAAACAAAGAAGATGGGGCTAAAATTCATTGTCCTTATGTAAGGTTCTAGAATTGATATTTGGTATCTCTGGTATAATTGAAACAACATTGTCAAATGTGGGGATTTACAAAGTGGTATAAGAATTGGACACTACACGAGGAGAGTTTTATACCAAGGGAAGCTAAAACTAGTAGGAGAGATCGTTTTAGATAGTTGTTGAAGGAGATGATATGTTAGGAATGATTTATGAGGCCTGAGGCATTAACGACAATGAGAATAAGAACAATGACCCAGAAGATTTGAAGGAGCTATTGAAGTTGTTAGTTGAAGCTAATGTCAAGTTGTATTCGGGATGTAAAAAATTTGCATCACTCTCATTCACCATGAGTTTGTTTGCACTTGAAAGTACTGAATGGATGGTTGAACAAGTCAGTGGACATGCTGCTGGAGCTACTTATAGATTCTTTTGGTGATATTGATGCCAAAATTCCAACTAATTACTATGCAGCATCGAAAGTCACAAAAGTATTACAAATGGAGTGTAAAGTATAGGATGCATGTCCTAATAATTGCATGCTTCACAAAGGGGTGGATGAAGGTCTTACTTCTTGTATAGTGTGTCATGAGCCTAGATATAAGAAAGAGGGGATTAAATTTCGAAGAAATGTATGAGGTACTTTCCGTTGGCTCCAAGGTTGAAGAGCTTATTTATGTGTCAAAAAACAGGTGGACTTATGAGATGGCGTGAGGAAGAACGTGTCAAAGATGATGTTTATAGACATCCAATTGATTCGATGGCATGGAGAGTCTTTGATGAGACTCATACAAGTTTCAATAGTGATAGTCGGAATGTACGGCTGGGATTAGCATCAGATGGATTTAGTCCATTTTCAAATATGTATATCCCATACAGTACTTGACCTGTTGTACTTATACTATACAATTTGCCTCCTTGGTTGAGTATGAAGCAACATATTTCATCCTATTAACTCTTATAGATGGTCCTATAAGTCCAGGGAATAAGATTGATATCTTCTTGCAACTATTGATTGAAGAGTTGAAAGAATTATGGGATGATGGTGTTTTGACCTATGATGCGAAGACCAAGCAAATGTTTCGATTACGTACAACTATCATATGGACTATTAGTGATTTTCTTGTCTTATGAAATCTTTTGGGTTATAGTATGCACAACGATCGAGCATGTCCTATTTTTGGTATAAATTGTTTGTCATATCGATTACCAAATAGGGATAAATATTGCTTCTTATATCATAGGAGATTTTTGGAGCCTTCTCACTGCCTTTGTAAAGACCGAATATCCTTTTATGGTGGTATAGAGCTTAGAGAAAGACCAAGGAGATTTATAGGCACAAAATTGTTAAACCAACTTGAAAGATGCTTGACGGAGTACAAGAGAGAATATTTGATTGTTAGAACTTAAACCGAATATGAGAAAAAATTCGATATCACACCGAACAATTGGAAAAAGAAGAGTATCTTTTGGGAGGTGCCTTATTGGGCAACTAATCTTATGAGACACAATCTTGATCCCATGTGTATAGAGAAGAATTTTTCAGACAATCTTCTATACACAATCTGGGGTGATAGTCAATCATCGAAAGATACCTTGAAAGCTCGACAAGATTTGGAGGTGATGAATAGTAGAAAAGCATTACAATAAATCTGGAGACCGTCTAGATCAGGATACATTTTGCCTCCCGCACCTACACTCTGTCAAAAAATGAAGTTCAAGTATTTTCAACGGTGGTAAAGAACTTACGAGTTCCAGATGGATATTGTTCAAACATTTCATGTCAAGTTAATTTGGCCCCAAAGGACTATGGTTGGTTTAAAAATTCACAATTTTCATGTCCTATTACAACAACTTATTCCACTTGCAGCATGTGCTACATTGCTAAAGAATGTGGTGTAACCTCTAATAGAGATTGCCTCTTGTTTTCGACAAATATGCTCTAAAATGAACAAGGCCAGCACTCTTGAGCAACTCCAAGATCGTTTTGCACTTACATTATTTTTGCTTGAGAAATCCTTTGTTCCAAATTTCTTCGACATAATGGATTACTTGCCAATTCATATTGCGAGGATGCCATGATTACTGGACTGGCACAACCTCGTTGGATGTGGCCAATTGAAAGGTTTATTTCAATTCCTTATAGATATATATACTAATTTCGATCTAATCTCATGTTAGTGTTAGCATGATGTTTCAATTTAGATATTTGAAGTCCTTGAAGAAGTATCTACGCAATTAGCAAGATCGGAAGCCTCAATTGCAAGTGGTTATTTGATGGAGGAGTGTATGAATTTTGCAAGCCGTTATCTCGATGATGTAGAGAACAAGGAGAATAGGCCATCGAGATATGATAATGGAGAAAGTGACATTGGTAAACCAGTTGGAAAGACTTCAAATGTCGTTTTTGATAGGATTACAATCCTTCAAGCACACAAATGGATATTTGCTAACTCTGACATATTGACGTCGTACCAAGAGTAAGTGGTCATATCCTTGTCTTCCATAATATAAATATAAATAGTGTAAAAAAATTTGAACATTCATGAACTTATTGTTTTAATTTCAATCTCATTGTAGCCTCAAATGTCTATTATTAATAGACAGCATCCAAGGGCGCAGTTCCATGATAGAATAAGTATCCATGCACAATCTTTCCATTCTTGGATTAAAGAATACGTTAGGTTTTGGACTTTTTGTATAAATGACTTCGATTAATAATAACAAATACGTTTGTTAGTTTTTTATTTGTTTTCGTACAATTAATAGGTCGATGCCAATGCGGACAACCCTCATATTCTTCTTGAGGTTCGCGATCTAGCTAACGGGCCTTAAAACCAAGGAGAAAGTCACAATGCATGTAATGTGAATGGATTTTGGTTTCATACAGTCATACGTAGAAAATAAATTCACTCAAAATAGTGGTATTATATGTTGAGCTGATATCACAAGTTATTCTAGTTCACATGATAGGAATCCTATTGGTGGGGATGTTAATTATTATAGAGTTCTTACCTCTATAACAAAAGTGCAGTACATTAACATGAGGTCATATTTACTTTTGAAGTGTGATTGGGTTGATTTAGACCCTGGTGTAAAACAAGATGAGTTGAAGCTTACCATGGTTAATCTTCATCGCTTGCTCTATAGCTAAAATAAGGAGATAAATGAACCATTCATTTTAGCGAATTAACCAGAGCAAGTTTGGTATTCCTAATGTCTGAAGGAGAATGAATGGCATGTGGTCATGCCAATGATGCAAAGGGATAACTATGATGTATATTCAAGAGACCATATATAATTATTTTCCCCACAACAATTAGACGTGCAAATTTCTCCTCGAGAAGTAGATGCTAATTGGGTTAGGGATGACATTCAAGGTGAAGAAGTGGATCTAACTAGTAGATAGAACCAGCACCCATCTAAAGACCATAATTGTATACATAAGTAAAATTATCATTTATTTATGTTCATTTTATACATAAGTATCATTATCATTTATTTATGTTCATTTACTTATGTAAATTTAGTTACTTTGAGTTGATATTTGAAAATTGTATACTTATGTTGATTTACTTATGGAGTTTCAAATTTACTTGGAAATTGAAATTCAGTTAGGTTGGTTTGGGTTGAAATTTCAAGTTTCTTTACAATTAGTTGGATGTGTAGTTAAATATCAGGCTTTATTTATGTTAATTGAATTTTACTTAGTTCAAACTAACTTTCTTGAATTTTATTTACCTGGAGTTAGTATTTACTTGTGTTAACTTTATTTACTTGGAATTGACATAGGAAATCTGTTAACATTGTTGAAATTCACTTATGTTCGATGAATTGGGTTTAAATTTCAAATTTGTTTACTTATAGTTAGTAATTTACTTGGAGTTAGAAATTTACATAATGTTGATTTAGTTAAATTTTGTTAAGTTAACATTATTGAGTTATATATACTTGGATGTTTTTGATTGTTGGTGATGGGTTTGAGATAGGGAAAACATTAATTTTTAGGGGAAACTATGCCAAAATTTTTAATTTTCTTGGAGTTATTTGTTAAGTTGCTTGGGGTTTAACTGATTTAAGTTATGTAAAGTGGCATTAGTGTTGACATTGGTAATTTGATAAGTTACTTGGAGTTTAACTTTTGATGTAATTTATGTTAAGTTAATTGGAGTTGACATTGGTAATTATTTTGTAAGTTACTCGGAGTTTAAATTTTGATTTAAGCTATGTTAAGCTAATTGGAGTTGGCATGGGTAATTATTTGTTAAGTTATTTGGAATTTATCTTTTGATTTAAGTTATTTAAGTTAATTCGAGTTGGCATCGGTAATTTGTTAAGTTACTTGGAGTTTTAATTTTTATGTAATTATTTGTTAACTTACTTGGTGTATAACATTTAATTTAAGTTATTTGGAGTTGACATTGGTAATTTGTTAAGTTACTTGGAGTTTAAATTTTTATGTAATTATTTGTTAACTTACTTGGAGTATAACTTTTAATTTAAGTTATATTAGGTTACTTGGTGTTTACATCGGTAATTATTTCTTAAGTTACTTGGAGTCTCACTTTTGATTTAAGTTAAGTTAATTGGAGTTGACATGGGTAATTATTTGTTATGTTACTTGGAGTTTAAATTTTGATTTAAGTTATGTTAAGTTAATTGGAGTTGACATTGGTAATTTGTTAAGTTACTTGGAATTTAACTTTTCATGTAATTATTTGTTAACTTACTTGGAGTATAACTTTTAATTTAAGTTATGTTAAGTTACTTGGAGTTGACATTGATAATTTGTTAAGTTTCTTGGAATTTAACTTTTTATGTAATTTTTTGTTAACTTACTTGGAGGATAACTTTTCTTGGAGTATAACTTTTTATTTAAGTTATGTTAAGTTACTTGGAGTTGACATTAGTAATTTGTTAAATTACATGGGGTTAAACTTGGGTTCAAGTAGTGTTACCATTCTTGGAGTTGATATTTAAGTGTATTTTTATTATATTTACTTGGAGTTGACATTTACTTGGATGTTTGTGATTGATATGATGACTTTGAGATTGGAAAAATGTCCATTTTGTGGGGAAACTATGCTAAATTATTTTAGGGAATAACTATATGTCTATTGATATAATATGTTGTTTATGTTTTTTGTAAGAACTTTGAAGATGGGTAAGAAATGGACCCATAGGCCCTAATGACAAGAGATATTAGTATTTTTGAGGACCACATCGGGCTCATCTTCAAGTTCACATTCTGTCCATTCCACCATCACACCATGTACACATAGTTTCAACGGAAAAGATTTATATTTTTATTTAATGAATTACTTTGTATTTTGAATTATTAAATACCTTTTATTTAATGAAATATTTTGAATTTTGAATTATTTCTAATTATTTACGATTATTACTTGTATTTTCTTATTTTGGATTATTCAAAAATAATTTAATTAAAATATTAAAATAAAAGCATATTTATCGCAAAATTGACGGTTAACAAGCCTCATTTTTATTTTGTAATTAAATTCTAATATCTAATATAATCGTAATTAAAATTTTATTTTTTTAATTAAAAAATATCATAAACGGCGGCCAAAAACCATCTTATTTGCTCAAAAAAAAAATTAAAATAAAAAAGCAAAAATGACAGTTTGAGAGCTATTGTATTTGATAGCCTGATATAGCGGCTCAAAGCCACCATTTAAAGTAATAAAAATTTAATTTTTTTAATTTTTTGATTAGAAACAGTGGCTAAGGAGCTACCATATACGCACACAAAAAAATGGCGGCTTCTGAAGCTGCTGTATTTGACCATTATTTTATTTTTTTTGAAAAATCATTTTTGAACAACTTTTTGGCCAACCGTCGTTTTCTTGTGTCTTTTTTGAGAAAAAACGACAGTTTTATAGCCGTAGTTTATCAAAATTGATAGACAAAATCCATCGTGTGTCCGTCGTATTAGGCTAAATTGACGGTTCCTTGGCTATTGTTTTTGATGTGGTTTCTAGTATTGTACAAGTTGATCAATTTTGGAATGGGATAAGGCCTTTTTGGGATGACCTTATTAAGAATTGTAAAGTTTATACAAACTTGCCATGATCCATTAGGTTTAAGTACCACAATTGAATTTACTTTCCATTCAGGATACTGTACCTTCTTTACTATATTAGCTTTCAGTAATTCTACTATTTCTTGCTTAATTACTTCTTACCTATCCGTGGGAAAGTTTCTTGATAACGCTAAAACATATCGTGTTTTTAGGGTTAAATTATGCCTATTTTAAGTTAATTCTTATAGTATTTAAAATA
>JAXGGT010001978.1:0-24346 GCA_035583425.1 Marsdenia floribunda | reverse complement strand
CCATTTTTGCATAAGTTTTAAAAGTTAGGATATTCTATGTCGTGTTTTCCATATGCAATATAGGTCTATATCGCTCCTCGGTTTCATGTTATAATTATTTATCTATATTGCACCTCCCATTTGTGATGTGAATTCTATATTGTGTATCACATATGGGTTAAAGCTATTTTTAGATAAGTTTTAAAAGTTAGGATATTCAATAAGTGATGATAAAAAAAAGAGGGTCATTTTAATCAATACCCCCTAAAAATTTGTTCTACAATATGTATACAAAGAAAACATGAAGGCACACGCATGAAGGGTAAATGTTTTTTTTTTTTTTTTTGGACAATGGAATACAAGACACTTTTACTAGGTCCGCCAAAGATCTACCCCCAACTAATGAGGATGAAAATAATGTTCTTCGGATGCAAAGTCATTGTACCTATTATTTCTCAATACTTGACGTTGTACTAGTGGAAGACTCAATAAATGACATAAAAGAACAAGTACAACTAGTGAACACTGTAAACTACACATCCAGGTCAAAGAGGAAAAGTGGGAACATATTTGATCATGATTGTTTTTGTGAGAAGAAATTGAAGATGGAGATTGTAGAGAACATGCAAGATGTATGCACAATAATATCAACGAAAACAAAATCAAGTTTTAGAAAAATCTACCTGAGGTGTCTCCAACAAATTTGCCAATCGACAATTTGCACGACATTGATTGTTGCATCCAATTGTGTCACGACCTGGAATTGAAGCGCAAAACGACTAGACTCTCACGGTTTTCCTCAAAAGCAGAAGGTCTCTTACCTCATACTATCGAAAAATTTTCTCAAGAGATAAAAGAGAACAAATAATTATAATCTATATGCCCTTAAAGAAATATAAATAATTCCCATAATATCAAAACATCAAAAACAAATCTATTATTCTCAATAGAAATTAATAACAAAATTAGGGATGCAACCCTAATTTATTAGAAAATAATAAGACCCAAAAGGAAACAACTCTACGGCATAAGCGTTTGAGACCAACTATCAAGGTCCTGATTTATTCTTTACTCATCACTACTTGTATGTACAAAAATGAAGTAAAGAAAGGGAAATTAGCTAGAAAGCCTAGTGAATAAACAAAATCATTTTTCTTTCATTTTTTCATTTTTTTAAGGGGAAAAGAAAATTATATTAAAGTGATTCAGCTCTAATGATTGAAAAGAACATCAGATGGAATGGAGGTTAGCCATTCACTGTGTCCTCGGCTATGAAGGCCATGCTTAGCTAAACAATATGTGAGATCGTTAAGTTCTCGGGGCACATAACATAAAGAAAAACAAGAAAAAATGACAAGCAACTCTTTAAGAAGATTCTTTCGTTTTTCAAAATTTTAAAATATCAAAACACAAATTTTATAAAATAACTTTCAATTGACAATCAAAAATTTGCCATTACAAATTTATTGTCAAACAAAATATAAAGAGAAAGAATCCAAATTCAATTCTTAATTTTTGGCTCAAGCAGGTATAGTAATTCACTGGTTAACCAAATTTGACCCTTATTTGTCCTGTTAGGACAGTCAGAACTTATAACAATGTGAATTTTTTCACCTTGCTCTGTAGATATAAAACTTAATAAATTTAGAACATGTTCCTCCAACTAATTCCTATCAAACAATTGAGAAAAAAAAATATATGCTTAAATATTTTTGGAGAAGACTTAAATAATTCTAATGAAATAAAATTTCTTCCATAATTAAAAAAGCCGAATTCTTTTATTGTGAAATTAAAATAAATCATGAAATAAATGTAAAAATCAAAATCAAAAGTAATTTTCTCCCAAAAAGTGGAAAAAAAAAATTAACTAAAAAATATAAACTAAAATTTAAAATTTTAGAAAATAGAAAACAAAAATATGAAAAATAATAATAGTAATTATAACAATAAAATTTTAGCCAAAAAATAGAATTCAAGTGGCCCAAATTCAAAAGGAAAATCATATTATAATTAAATAATAAAATTGTAATAATATCAGTATTTCAATTTAGGGGTAACAATCGTGTTTGATTGACATAAATAATCATGTTCAGAACTTTAACCCATACTCGACCCATTTAATAATTGTGTTCAAAACCTCAACCAAACTTAACCTGTTTAATAATTGTGCCAACCCAACTTAATTATTTATATGTTTAATTATTTAACTCAAATTCAAAAACTCTAAATTTACCTAATTAACATCAATAATAAATTTAAAATTTTAGTATTCATTAATATTAGATATATTAACTATTAATTATTCATCAAATTTATTAAATAATATTTATATTTAAAAATACAAAGTATTAAATGTAAGAAAAAATTTTAAAAAAATTTTAAGTAAAATGTATAATTAATAGTATTTTTTCTAATTTTGCAGGTTCGCAGATTATAATTGTGTTATGCAGGTTCAACCCATTTACAACTCAAACCCATTTAAACTTAAACGTACGTGTCAACCTACTCTGATCCGAACCCACAAACATTCAATCTTAACCCGTTAATATCATTTCATGTTTGTATTGAATTTTCATATTGGATCGAATATTACGGCCCCTAATTCAACTATTTTTTCTTAAAAAAATTGAATAATAATAAATTATATATTTCAAAACAAAAATAACAAGAGGCAAGATACCGTAAGGTTGTTGACTTTAGAGTTCACATAATAATAATAAAAGTATAAAACGAAAAGAAAGAAATTATAAAAAGCTTAAAATTTCGAGAAGAAACGTAATTTAAAATTTCAAAAAATTACATCAAAAGAAATCTTATATATATATATATATATGGTACCATAATAATAATAAAAAAAAAAAAAAAAAAGAGAGAGAGAAAGATGAAAGGATGAAAATTTAAATCTGTGGAAACTAAAGATGAAAGGAATTAAAGTAATAATAAAATTAAATCAATAATTTTTTTTTTCAAATATTCTATTTACTTACATTTTATAATTTTCAACTGTAATTTGATATCTAACATATTCGAATTATGTCCTAAAATAAAATAAAATAAAATAAATCTTTGAGTACTATATCTATCCATTAATCATAGTCTTGAAAGAATGAAAAGAAAATCTATTTACTCAATTGATTCACGTCAATTGAATTTTCTCTAATAACTTTTGTTAGATATTTGTCTCTTAAAATACGTAATTACGAGATTGTTTCAAAAAAGAAAAAAAAAAAAACCTACTGATTACTAAAACTCAGTATCAATCACCAAGACTATTTTTAAAATAAAATAACTTAAATAATAAATATTAATAATATGTAATTCATAACTTATATAATTAATAAATTTTTTTTTTAATTTTTTTAATTAACTCTAACTTAGGACTAGGTAATACAAATTGTTTGATAATGATTGTGGTTCAGTTCCTCCTATAGTGTAAGTGGAGGCATACAAATGCTTCTGTAATAAGTTGTTTAGGCAACATGAATTAACTTTGATAAAAAGCCCTCTGAATGCTTTTAGCATTTACAAAGTTCATGGGAGTGGAAATCTACCCCAATTTAAGCTGCATGAACCACTCCCCATTACAATTGATTTGATGATGCTATACTAATGGGTAAAGTATCTCATTGATCCTCAAAGTATTCAGAAATTCAATTTTTGCCCTTAAAGTAATTTTCGTCCAGATTTGACCCTTAAACTATAAAAATGATAAGATTTTGCCCTTCCGTCAATTTTTTCAATTAAGTATTCTTTTTGAAGGTTAAAGTTGACTTTTTGAAGGGTAATTTTGGTATTCTGTTCATTTTTTTGCAATTTTTCTCTTCTTCATTAACCATTCAATCCTCAATTCAAATCCTCAATTTTTCTGCAATTCTTATCTTCTTCTCCAACTTCAATTAAATCACCTTCTTATTTTTCTTCTTATTCAAACTTTGAACTTAAATAGTCATATATTTCAACAAAATAAAAAAAAAAATTATAACACTTTTTTTTTTCTTGTTCTTTTTCTTTCTTCATCTTCTTTAGAGGAAACTCACTTCTCTTCTTTCTTCTTGAATGCAGCAAATAAGAGAAAGCCCATTACATTTTTCCATTAATCTCTCACAGAATGAGAATTTTTTGGGATTTTTCTTAAAAAAAAAAAAAAAACTATCACAAATATGGGCTAGAGATTCCGAATTCTTTCATCTCACTCACTTTCTCTCTCTATCTTCTTTGAAATTGGTATGTAAATTTGTGTATAAATCTAGTAGATTTACTTACCATAAGTTTGAGATCTGCTAGGTTTTGTTGAGATCTATCTGCCACAAGTTCAGATCTAAGAGATTAATGAAAGAATGGAATAGATTTCATCTTCTTTGGTGCACATTTTTGTATAGAAGAAGAAGAAGAAGGCAGGAAGAGGAATGGTGGGAAAAAAGGTTAACCGTAAGGAGTGGGTCTTCTCTTTTTTTTCCATACGGAAGAAGATGAGTGAGTTTCCTCCATATGGAAGAAGACGAAGAACAAGAATAATTTTTTTTTAAAAAAAAAAAAAAAAAACTGAACACGGTGATAAGTTTGGAGCAGAAGAAGAAGAAGAAGATAGAAAGAGGAAGAGGAATAGAGGACAAGGAATGGAGGGAAAAAAATGTTCGAAGTGGGTCTTCTCTTTTTTTTTCCATAAGGAAGAAAAAGAAGAGGAGGGGGTCTCCTCTGTACAGAAGAAGAAGAAGATGAAGAAAAAGAAGAAAAAGACAACATGAAGAGGAAGAGGAATAGAGGAAAAGGAATGGAGAGGAAAAAATGTTTGAAGTGGGTCTTCTCTTAGATTTGAATTGAGGATTGAATGATTGATGAAGATTTGAATATTTGAATTGAGGATTGAATGGTTGATGAAGAAGATAAAAATTGCAGAAAAATGAACAGAATACCAAAATTACCCTTCAAAAAGTCAACTTTAACCTTCAAAAATAGTACTTGACGGAAAAAATTGATGGGAGGGCAAAATCTTATCATTTTTATAGTTTAAGGGTCAAATCTGGACAAAAATTACTTTGAGGGCAAAAGCTGAATTTCAGAATACTTTGAGGGTCAATGACATACTTTACCCTATACTAATTGTCGCTAGTCCAGCTTTTGGACAACCATATGAGTTTTAACATTTACTTTATCTTTATGTCTATACATTTGTGTTTTTTTGTAACATTATTCCTAACATTTTCTTTTAAAAATTAAAAATTAATTATAGTCAACATTAAAGACTTTTTTCTTTTAACATAGTAAGGGCATTTTTGGTAGTTTGATTTTATACAATTAAAAAATTCTGAAATAAAATTTATAGAAAATAATATTGAATATATTCACCCAAAATTTTCAAACCAAAATCACTAAAAATTTGTAATTTTTTCTTCTTCTTCTTCTTTGACATTCAGTGAATTGAGGGAAACGTATGTGAAATCTACGTTGAAAAAGGAAAATGTGGGTTCATTTCATCAATACAATAGAAGAGTTTTGAAAGTGAAACAAATAGGGTGAAGAAAGTTGGTTGAATTCGATGAATGAATGAAGTGATGTAGAACACAATACTTGTCTTAAAGAAGGAATGCACTAGTAGGCAACAATGGAAATGAAATATTAAACTTAATGCAACTAGAGGAGTCTATGGTACACTAAAAGCGTGGTAGACAAATTGGTTCAAAGATAAGAATTCCCACAAAATAAAAAGAGTACATGTTCTAAATGAATCCATATTGAATAAATTGATACTCTGAAACAATCAAGAGACATAACAAATAAAATAACTCCAGAAGAAGTTCAAGTACTTGAAAATACAGGAAAAAAAAGAGAATGTTGAGATCTCAATCAATTATGCTTATATGGAAAACAATTAAACCGAAAAGAAATATTTGTCGATAATATTTTTAAAAATAATGTAATGCTAACTATTGTAGATGATAATGGTGATCATGAATCTACTTTTGTCGATGAGTGTCAATGTAGATGTGATTGACCATATTATGGAAGATGTAGTTGAAAAATAATTAAACTCACTTGAAAACATGTAATTTTGGACTCATAGTTCAGACTAACTAAATAAGAAAGATAAAGTTGTGAGAAATAAAACACGACTTGTTGTACAAGATTTTTTTTTTTTTTTTTTTTTTGCAGAACTTGGAATTAACCACGAGGTCACATATTTGTCTATGGTGGATGTAATTACCTTTTGATATCTCATTAGTTGACAGTGAATGAAAATTTTAATTTGCATCTTTTGAATGTAAGTATAACCTATTTATATGACTCACTTAATGATATATACTTATGAAAATTCCAGAAGGATTTAAGTTTCTTGAAGAATACAATTTAAATTCTCGATAATTATATTCAATATTACAAAGATCTTTGTATAGTTGAAAACATTAAACGCATGTGGTGCAATCATCCTAGTAAGTAATTGTTAAAATGAAGGTTGCCAGAATAAACATATATCATTTCATGTACGTATTTTCATTGAGAATGAAAACTCAAGATTAATGTAGTTTTTGTATATGTTATTATTGAAATTCCTAAAGAGATTTTGAAAGTTGTAGATTGTTTGAAAAAGGAATTTGAGATGGAAGATCTCAAAAAAATAAAATTTGATCTTGACCTACAGATAGAGTACTTAAAAGATATAATTCTTTCAAGCAATGAATACAGAAAAAGGTCCTTAAAATATTTTACACAAACAAAATATATCCATTGAGTACCCAATGGTTGTTTGCTCATTTGATACAAAAAGGGACATTTTTCGACCTCGTGGAGATAATGAAAAACTTCTTGGTGCTGAAGTAGCATTTCTTAGTGCAATAGGTACACTAATGTATCTTGTTAATAATACTAGACCTGGTATGGCCTTTGATATTAATTTATTAGCGATATTTGGGTCATGTTCAACCAGGGGACATTAGAATGGAATTAAACAAGTTTTTCGATATCTGCGAGGACTAATTGATATGAATTTACTATATGTCAACGGTTTCAAATCACAATTCATTGGCTATGTTCACACTAGTTACTTATCTAATCCACATAAAGCTAGATCTTGAATGGGTTATCTTTTCACATGTGGAGGCACTGCTATTTCATGGCGTTCTACCAAACAAACACTTGTTGATAATTCTTCAAATCATGCAAAGATTACAATAATTCATGAAGCAAATCATGAATGTGTTTGGTTAAGATCAATGATTCCACATATTTTCCAGACTTGTGGTTTATTTCTAACAAAAGATCCCCTACAATAGTCTTTGAAGACAATGTTATATGTATAGCTCAGTTGAAGGAAGGGTATTATATTTCACAAAAAATTCTTTTTTACTCATGATCTTCAGAAGAATGGTGATATAAATTTTCAATAGATTCGTTCAAGTAACAATCTGACAGATTTATTTATAAAGGAATTATCGACTTTAACATTTGAAAGATTAGTGCATCAAATTGAAATATGTCGATTTAGAGATCTTACATAGTATTTTGATTAGGGGGAATGTACAAGGGAAGATGTATTATTTTTCCTTTACTAAGATTTTTTTCATTGGATTTTTCTCTAGTAAAGTTTTAATGAAACATATTCCTTGTACAATGGACATTCAAGGGAGAATGTTATCAATATATTTATTACATGAATATCCATTGAAGACTCTTATGTTCTTTTAACTTATGTGGCACCTAAACTTCTAATATCTGAGGTCATTATAATTGTACCCCTATAAATAGGGGTTCCATAAAAGAATTATAACAACAAAAATATAAGATTATATTTCTTTCTCTCCCTTCTTTTACTTTATTTCTCTTTATATTTATTTATTATTAATTATTTTATAATATAAATGATTTTTTAACACATAAAATTGTCCTTTTTTTTCTTCTCCAAATAAGGAGGAGGTGTCTGACAATTGTTTTTTTTTTTTTCAAATACAAAAAATTAAGCATAATATGTAAAATACTACCCTTTCAAATTCTATTACATAATCGAAATATACACCTTTTGGTTGGAATGATTAAGTTATGCATTTAAGAAAAATATAAGATAAAAAACCTTTAAAATAAGGTTATAGGATCAAATTCCATAATTAAAAATAGTTAAAGAATTTTAAAAAATGAAAAAATTAATTAGCGTTTTGTAAAAGTATAAAATTTTAAAAAATAATTATTGTTCTTTAGTTTAAAGAAAAATATTTCCAAATAATTTTTTGTTTAAGATCAATATACACATAGATGACAAAAATAAGAGTTATTTTCTTCTTTTCATTATTTTGTAAAATATTATTTTAATATCTTTTCATCCTTTTATTTTTTATTATTATTTCTTTAGAATTTTTTAATAAGAGTTCAAAATAGTTTGCGGCACAAAAAAAAATGGAAAAAAAAAAATACATGGACTGTTTTTAAATTATAGTTGGATTAAAAAGAGAAATGAAAAAGAAAATTAAGGAACATAAATGTAAAATAAAAATTTACTATTTCAATTTATATTTTCTATTTGTTTACCCTTGTAATTGGTCATAATTGTTGACCAGACCGATTTTTCTATTCTTGATCAAAAGGACCATAGAACACAAATGAATATGTCTAGGTAGAAAATACTTTTTTTTTTTGTTACTATATTTCCAATTTTGTCCTTTAAAATTTACGCAATTTTATCTATAGTTTTTTTTTTAAAAAAAAAAATTTTGAGACTTTTTTACTTTTAGTGTGACTCGAATCCATTACTTCTTCGATTATAAACGTGATTTTTACCAATTAAGCTAAATCATCTTATTCAATAATTTTGGAGCACTTTTGTCTCTAACATATCTCGAACTCATGATCTCATTATATTATAAATGGGACTACTACCAATTAAGTTACAACTTCTTAACTTAATTATATATATATATATATACGCAAATGTATTTTTTTTAAAAAAAATAAATTATTTATTAAAAGAAGATTCAACACATTTAAAATTTTTTATATATAGAATAATAATTCTATTACTTATTTACTTTAAAATTAAAATATTAAAAATAAAAATACAATATAAAATAATCTATTCTTTAAAATTTTTGAAGTTGATGTAAATTCACCATCTAATATGTGCATAAAATGCCACCACTTCCAAAGACTAGACAGACGGGATAATGAAAAATATCATTATTTAAACCTTTATTCTATTAATAGTATTATTGTAGTTGTACAATTCTATCTTATGTTCATTTTCCTTTTATAATTGTTACTCACGTTGTGATTACTAACCGTATATCCCAATTAACTGTTAATCTAAGCACACCTGATCAACATTTGTACAAAAATAACATGAAATTCAACTTCTAATTTATTTTTTAAATTTACTATTATAAAAAATTATAATTAATTATAATTATCATATATCAGTTTTTTTTTTAAAAAAAAAAAATCTAAATATTACATTTTGTGTTTTTTATATGTATATTAATTATTTTTAAAGAAATGAAAAAAAAAAAAAAAATTTTAAAATTTGAATGTAAAAGGTAAATGACTGAAAGATATATTTAGTAAGTAGATGAATTATATGCTTTGTAAATTTGAGAATGGGTAAAAACTGTTTGTGTGGAATTGGATGACAGTTGATTTGACAAATGCAATTATCAGAGAAGAACCAAAACAGATGTAAAACTTTAAAATGTTTATGGAAACTTTCTATGTTTATAAAATTAGTTATTTTATTAATTTTATATATATTTAGATAAATATAAATACAATTACTCCTTAAAAATAATAATAATAAAAGTCAATAAATGTAAGCTCGGAGTATTTGTATTTGTTTAGGATGATTAGTAAATTTAGTCTCAAATATTTAAAATTTTGGTATGTATCTTAAATATTTTATTTTAATATTTTAGATCCCAAATAAATTATACTTTGGTAGCTTTAGGTCTTTTCAATTAAAAAAGATCTAAATAAAAATAATAAATATCTAAAAATCAATGCGTTCATGTCTTTATTTATGCTTTTTTTTTTCTTTCAAAACAGACTAAAATTACTAAAATTTATTATTTTTTTTAGGCAAATTGGTAAGTTTAGTCTCCAAACTACTGCAACTTGGTAAAAATTGGTCATGATTTAATTTTTTATTTAAATAGATCCCTAAATTATATAAATCGTGCGAAATTGGTCTTCTTGTTAAGGTTTTTTGTTAACTTGAAGTTTAAAAAAAAAAAAATATACAAAACATATATTCATATATGTATGTATATACGCACAAGAAGAGATGATATATATATATATGAAAATTTTGAGCTTCTTAAGCCTATGTTGAGCAGTTTGTTGTTTGTTGGGAAAGAGAAAATCGTTGTTGTTTGTAGCTTATTTTGGTCAATTGTTGGCCATTAAAGGAAAGGATGTGGAGTTCCAATGTGAGAGGAAGCAAGAACCCATCAAGCAGTCATTGTTTTTGTGGATTTGAAGCCATCGTTCACACTTTATGGATAGGAGGTTTGCAGCATGTGAGCCAAGGGTAAGTGAAAATTTAACTTTTGTGATTGAAAAAATGTATAGAGGAATCATAATTATGATATATATATATATATATTTTTTTTAATTTTAGGAGAAGAAGAAATATAATTTTTTTTTTCATGGGTCGATCCTCCAATATGTGAGAAATCGAGTTCCATAATCTCTGGTTTGCTAAGAAGGGTGAAGAAATTGGAAGAGGAGAATGTTGTTTATGAGAGGAAAAAAAAAAAATGATGGGCATTGCTTTGATAATTCAATGGATGACAATTTTAGCTTTGTGGATTTTGAAGATGTGAAGATGTGGAAAATGTTAGAGGATGAAGTTGATTTAGTAGTGTTAGTGTATTGCAGATAAAATATTTTCTTTTTTTTAGTATTGATTAATGGTATACTACAAGTATAGTTGTTGTAGCAATAAATATTGCTGGTTTTGGTGGTTGCAAACCATTTTTTTTTGTAACTTATGTTGGATATATTAATGGAATGGTAATGAATTGATGCATTTTTATGTTCCACTCGTGTGCTTGTTCCTATTTGTAATTGCATTGTTAGATAATACTAGTATTTTCTTGCATTGGATGTATTTAATTAGAATGACCAATGGTTGATTTGTATCAACTGAGCGCATAGATCTTAGTAATAGTTTAGGGTTTATGTAACCAAGAATGATAAAGTAACTAATACTATTAATGTAACTAATATGTGTATGACAGCTTTTGTCATTGCGTTGGTGGCTTCATTAAATTAAACTATCATTGAGAGATTTGTGTCCTTTAAGGGTGGCAAACTATCAGTCGCAGCATGCTAAAAATTAAATATCAATGCATTTAATCATTAATCATTAATCATTAACTTTAGTGCTGCTATTCTTATCCCAAAAATCCCAAGTAGAATAACCAACCATGACAGCAATTACATGTGTATGTATAATAAAAAGAGGCCTTGAATTGCTTCTCAAAATATATATTCATATTTTGGAATTGGAACAATGTACAACATAATTCTATCAATACTAACTTTGTTCTAACTCCAAATATGAATTACAAAAAGATACACTTGAGTTCATATGCATTGAAATCTATTTATTGTTAGCAAACACATGTTCACTAATTTTCTTAGCCCAAAATGTGTACCCTTTTACCTTACAAAAATATCATTCATCATTCTTCCTTTCAACACATACAGTTTCTATCACCTAAATATCTAAAAGTGCACAAAAAAAAAAAAAAAAAAAAAAAAAAACTCCAACTAACTATTGTTGCTGCTTTGTTCCAGCTCCCTCGTTGCATCCACTCCTATTGTGTCCTTCTTCTCCACAAGTTCCACATCTTGTAGCTATTCTTTGTTTCTTTGTCTTCTCCTTATAAATAAGTATTACAGCGGAAGCAAGGAAGTCAATTTATTTGCATATTTAACATGTTAAAGCCAAAAGAAATTGAGTCCCTTATATATATATGTGAAAAAAAAAATTGAGTACTTACTATTACAGTTTGTTGCTTCAAGATAACCTTGCGTGTTCTGGTATTATGTCCTAGTGTACTACACCTGTTGCACTTAATCTTTACAAAAGTAGATCGTAGTAGTTTGTTTACACTATTAGCTAATCTTTGTGTACTAGTTTCACTTGGTTCAAGCATTCTTTTGGTCTTAGGTCTTCCTAGCAACTTGATTTGTTTTGGTGCTAGCAATGGAGGTAAATTTGTCCTAGGACAATTTTAGGTCCATCTGTAGGCCCAATTATTGGCTAATATGATCTCCTATATGCATCAACACTATAACATGGATCCATAAAGTCAATAGGATCCTTACCTTCAAAGCCTAGTGAGGAGATAGCATGTACATATGGGATTTCAGTAAGATTCCATCTTCTGCAAGAGCATCTCCTAAGACCAGTGTCAACAACAAACTGCTCTATGCCTCTACATCTAGTCTCAAACTGTGTGCCCTTGCATAAGTCAAAAAGCAATTAACAGATGCTTCTTCGAGTTATATGCCTTCTTAGTTAAAAATCCATTGCCTCCTACCTTGCATTCTCATCATCAAATACATTCTAATCTTCTCAAGGAGCCCTTAGAATAGGTTTTGTCTCTGCTTGTAACAAGTGCTTGTTGAAGGCCTCCCTATGATTATTTATCACCATGTCACATTTTGTTACTGTGCTGAAATAGCATCTAGCCCAATGCTCAGATGATGTAGTAGATTGCAACTAATGGTGTACAGGTTCATCAAACTCCTTTATAACTTGTTCAACTTAAAATTGGTTCTGTAACTTACCTTTGTAGCTTTCCAAATCATTTCTTTAATTTTTTCACTCGGATGCAATTGTTTCATGCTATTATGTAGGTGGCAGACACAAAATCGGTGTTCTACTCGAGGAAGATGCTCTTCAACTGCTTGGGTGAGTCCTTTTAATTTTCAAATTATAGAATGTCAATTTAGTGCTAAATAAATGAAATTAAGGATAATAAAATTGAGTTTTAAGTACATATGTAGCAAACCTTTTGTCTATATGAAATTATACATCACTGTTCTTGATCATAGATTTGGAGATCTTGCACTAAACTTTGTATAAACCAGCTCCAAGTTCTCATGTTTTCACCATCACAGACAACATAAGCCACAGGAAACATTCCATGCCAATAGCGGTAAGAAGGACCCCAACATGAGGGCTCTTCAAGAATATCTCGACTAAGCCCAGTAGTTTCCTACAACCAGCTAGAAAACAAGATCTAAGGGCTCTTAGACACACATATATTCTTCAAAAATGTTGTTTCCCAGTTCGAAAATCTTGATTTGTATCAAGCTTTACAATTGAATCCAAATTAGATCGTCTCAACTCTTCACAATAATAAAGCAAATGATATTGTTCAACATTTCTACCGTGAATCACTTTCTTGGCCTCTCTTAAAGTCCTATATGCAACCTACTTTAAAATATTGACATTGAGCTCCCGGTGCACTTTATCAAGGAAAGCTTGAACTTTGAAAGAACTACTATCACACTTGAAATCATCAAGATACCTAAGTGCCAGGTATCTTGCAGTTGCTAAATTATGGTTCATACTTCTTGAACACTCATGAGTTAGCTTCACAATCCTAATTTGGAAACTAGTCTTATTCAAGCGTACATGACCATAAATCATAAATTGCAATTAGTTCCCTTGCATTGTGCCCGAACTCTCACTTGATCATTCTTCTTGAAATACAAAGGTCATCCAATTCATACTCTGTAGTTCACAATTGCTGCCTGTAGCTCATTTTTTGTATCGAATATCATGCCAACTTTGAATTTTAGATTTAATCTATTGATGTCACCTTTATGCATAGGAAATCTGTCCCTTATTTCAACGTCTTCATTTTCAAAATTACAAGCTTCATTGTAAAACTCTCTTTCTTCATCAATGCCTATTTCTTGATCATACAAGTCTACTTTTTCTTCACCCATTTCAATGACTTCATTTTCAAGCATCAAGGTATGTCTTTCTATGTTCCGTAACACCCCTTATATTGGCATTTGGTTTGCTACTACTCTCAACTACTTCAAATTGTTTCGTATCTATATCCAAAAAGTTGCATTAAGTTCAACATGTTGTGGTTCATCTTCATTACTGTCCTCAGTTTTAGCTCTCTGAACCTCTTGCCTCACATTATTGTCAAAGTCTTCAAACCTATCATGCAAGGACTACTCATATATCCCCTTATCTTCTTCCACCTCATAGTATTCATCTTTGATATCAACTCCATGATCATAGTCTTCTTGTTTTGCTTACATGGCCTCTTCATTTTCAGTATCTATAGCTTGAACATGCACCTCATTTTCTACGTGATCTTCATGTCTTTGTATGCCATCTATGTCAATATCAATGAGATCTTCATCACCTCCCCATAAATTAACATCAGCTAAGTTGCCAATAAAAGGTTCAACAGGCTCAATCCTATGCATAATATCGACTTCAAAAAGCCCTGGGCATATTATGTCATTTTGATCAATAGCTTGATCATGTTCATCAAGTTCTGCCCTCATATCATGTCCTTCATTTTAAACTATTGAGCATATGGGATCTTGAGTTTGATGTTCCTCAATATTTTTTGCTTGCATTTTCTCACAAGCTATATTTTTTTTGTTGTCATACTATGATCCTCAAAAATTGTAGCTTGGACTGCTGCAATCTTGCCCTTTGAAACTGTAGCTTTTGCTGAATTAGTCCTACTATTATGATTTTTCAAAGTTTTCTTGAACTGAACAATGTCTTCTATTTTTGAACCGGTGAATAGTCATCTAATGTGTAAAAGGTAAACAATAAACATGTTAAAAGAGATGATATTGTTTAACATATAATTGCAATTATGATAAAGTTACAAAGTAAGGATAAAATTGTTATATTCACTTACAAAGTAAGGATAGTCACCATCATATATGGAAAATCTTTGAGGTGCATTATGAATGAACTCCTTAGCGTAGTAAAGAGTATAATAGCCACAATCGAGTGAATTGGTTTGTTGGGAAACTTGAAATGAAAAAAATATGCTTTACTTAAGTTACTTTACTTTTTGTCACTTTTCTCAAAGTAATGCATGATAGGTAAGCTCAATCCTAATAGTATGGTTTTTTTTTCTGTTTTTTTTTTTTGCCACTGTTGAGACCTTTTCAGCTTGGTATTTTCCAACTTCTATTTATATTAAGCATCCAAATTCTCAATGTAATGCATCTTAAGGTTTTGAAATTTTAAGTTCTATAGCCATCAGTTTTCCTTTCTGAATGTTCTCTTACATTTTAGTATAGCATGTCTAATTAATAGGTTCTTTAGCTGCAACTAGTATGGCACTTCTAGTTTCCAATCACATTTTACTAAGATTGCAATCCAAGAACTTTGGAAAAAGGCATCTTCAAAGCTTATGTGTAGCAGCAACAAAAACTAGCCTGATGTTCTATCTAAAATTACTGGAAAAAAGCAACTAGAATGAGGTTGAACTACATCATATTCATGAACTGGAATGAGGATGAAACTACAACAAATTCATGACCTTTGGTTACTATTCAATTCATGAAATGCTTTCCAAGTCTTAAGGCTACTTCATTCAAGCAATCCATTTAGGCATTAAGAAAAATGCATCTTGATTGCCACTTGTCATAGAAAGGGAATTAAGGATGGTGTATTTCTATTTCAACTAAAATTACTAATGAATCAGTAATTTGATAAAGAAAGCATTATTGAATTTCTTGTGTTATGTTGTTTAATTAAATAAAATCTAGTGCTGAATGACATTTTCAATCCTATTTGTTGTCAAACCGTGTAGAAATATGTGGTCTGTTCTTCAATTATTCTCCCCAAACAGAGAAAAGATAAAATGTTAAAATAGAGAATAGCTATTTTATTATTAACTCCATGAGAACCTATTAGATATCCATAACAGACACAAAATATGGTGAAGTTAAGAATCTATAGGTTTTGTGAACTGTATTATAGTTTGGATATCCTGGAGTTCTTGTGGGCAGTATTACAAAATAACCTTTAATGTACCCTTTGGATCATGTTTTTGGTATTTTTCCCAAAAATGGCCCCCCTTTTTTCAAAAGACTCTGTGTTTGGCCCTATTTCTAAAACTATATCCTAAAATGGTCTTGCCTCATTCTCAAAATGAGTCCTATTAGGACCCACCATTAGAACTCATTTTAAAATTAAGTTATAAAAGGTCCCACTAGGTCCCACTATAACTCATGTTGGATATGCGCCCTAACATAAGGACTCATATTAAAAATGAGTCTTAGAGGGTTCCACTATAACTCATTTTGGATATGTGTCCTAACATAAGGACTCATATTAAGAATGAGTATTAGAGGGTTCCACTATAACTCATTTTGCGCATGCGTCCTAGACTAAAGACCCATTCTTTCTTAAGCAGTTTCAAATTCTTAAACATATGTGACATGTTGATTTTTTCCCTGTGAAATATGGAATTTATCATTGACAAACAATAAAACTATATCAAAATAAGGAGTAAGTCAATAGAAAAAAATAATATCTTGAACTCCATATTTAAAATACATCACATATCTTAATACAAAATAATATACAATCAGGGATTATTGGTTTGAGAAGAGCTATTGTTGCCACAAGTTTTTATATTATGTCCCGACATATGATAATTACCGCATCTCGGAGATGAATTAGGATGTCTTTCATCCATTGAACATTGATACCTTCTAGATCGTAGATGACATGGACCATTACACTTCATGCTAGGTTTATAGAAATGAAGTGCAAATGGAGCTTCATTCTACAATTCTTCATTTGTAATAGGACCAAGATCATAAGTTAACTTTTAATTGGACTGTAAAAAAAACGCAATGAAGTTGGATCTCATCCACGATAATGACATTCTTAAAATACATGGGAACAAGGTATTCCAAATATTGACCATTTATTGCAACTATAAGATTGTTCACTGATGTTGACTGTGTAGATATTGTTTCCTCTTACATCCCCACTTATTGGCATTCTAACATTGAATATGTCACTTTGGAAACTGTATTGGATAACAATATAACCTCTAGCATTTTTTTTATTATTATTTTTTATTCTTAACATACTTTCTCCAAATTAATGATGGAAAAGGATTTGTAGTGTGTGCTGCCTCGTCTCAATGCTGGCTGAAATAATGAACTATCTTATCATATATAAACTCAACTAAAGCCTTTAGAGGTAATGCACAACATTTCTTTAAGATACTGTTCAAAGATTTTGACAGGTTTGTTGTCATCCAACCATACTTGTAACTACCACCATTACTAGTGTCCATTTTTCATAATCTATAGATGTCTAGTAGTTAAATGCTTCCACATTCCACAATTTGATCTCCTCCATAAACTCATTGAATTTGGTGATCTTACTTGTTGATCATGCTTTGTATATCAATTCAAATAACTCTTTCTTCTTGAATGTCACCTAACATGCCTTAAATAGAATCGATGGACTGCATGAGTGGTTGCTATTCAGGTTGATGATTAATTGCACTCAAAATACCTTTATGTCTATTATAGTTTAGTAAATAGTCCTGTTGGGTACCATATAAAGTCATAGAAGTCGTAAAAACTAACTCCAACTTGCAGTAGATTCTTTATCAACAATTGCAAATTCCAAGGGATAAATATGGTTGTTTGCTTCTCAACTACTAGCAACAAGAAGAAATCCTTTATATGCACCTATAAGGAATGTATCATCTGCAGAAATTATTGGTCGACAATGGGTAAATCCAGAGATAGACGCCTTGAAAGACCAAAACATGTAGTGAAATACCTTATCATTTTCAAAACTGGATTGATGGTTTTTCCAATGTAAGATTGTACTTGGATTTGCTTCTTGCAAAGCAAACATATATTTTGGTAATTTTTTGAATGTGTCATTCCAACTTCCTAACAAGAGCTCAATTGTAGCCTTCCGTGCATACCATTCTTTTTTTATAGGAACAACCACTTTGAAATAACTTATGCACTTCTTTTGTTACAACACTTACATGAGTCTCTGGGTCATTCTTTATGAGATGTGTGATGTTCCTTGCATTGTATGTGTATGCCAAATTTTTTTGGTTGTTCACAACTCGCATAACACATGTGTGATTAGGTTTTAAAACTAAAATCTACCATTGATTGTTTGATTGTCTTCAAATGACTCTAATATATCAATTACATGATTTTTTTTTCTAGCTTGTTCCTATGTTTAGCTGTCCAGATGGTACTCTTACTTTTAACAATTGCAAATTCACGACCTTGTTGGATGTGCCACATTCTTTCAACATAAGTAACTTGAGCCTTATCATTAAATCTCATTCCCAACCTCAACTCATTATCATTCTCCGACCATCTTTGCATATTAATATTTTCCCCTATGTTTTTATCTTATTGACTTACTCCTTACTTTGATATAGTTTTAATTGTTTGTCAATGATAAATTTCATATTTCATAGGAAAAAATCAACATATTATGTATGTTTTAGAATATGAAACTGCTTAAGAACTCATTCTAAGAATAAGTGATTAGTCTAGGATGCATGTCCAAAATAAGTTATAGTAAGACCCTCTAAAAGTCATTCTTAATATGAGTCCTTATGTTAGGACGCATCCAACATGAGTTATTTATGTTAGGACGCATATCCAACAAGAGTTATCATGAGTTATAGTGAGACCCGACGAGACCTTTTATAACTCAACTAATCTTAAAATGAGTTCTAATGGTGGGTCCCAATAGGACTCATTTTAAGAATGAGTCAAGACCGTTTTGGGATATAGTTTTAGAAATAAGGACAAATATGGAGTCTTTTGAAAAAAGGAGGCCATTTTTGAGAATAATTCCATGTTTTTGAGATAATAACCTTTGTTTCTGAAACTTATATAGAAAAAACTTCTAGTAGAAGTTATTAGACTGGACGGTTGTGGGGGTAAGGAAGTAAAAGGCCATTATATATATACTTCTAAAAAGTCTTCGAAGGATTAAAAAAAAAAAGGAGCAATTCTTAAAGGCTTTATAGGGCTTTCTATTCCTAAGGAATAATTGTACCATTTGGTAAATTGCATCCTTTGCCTGCTAAGGCCTTTCTTTAGGTAAATGTATATAGTGTGAGTAATCAAACATAAAATAAGACCTAAAATGATACCAGTTATGAGAGTCAACTCTTCTTAAAATATACCAGTTATATGCAAAAATGAAAAACCTAAACAAAGATTTTAAAAAATCAATCTAACCAACTTAATGGCATACTCAAGACAATGCCTTAAATAAAAAAACAGGAAGTCAAGACTTCCAAGGCAACGGAACAAAACTCCAAACCAACTATATGGCAAGTCAACCAAACTCCAAACCAACTCAATAGTAGAGGAATAACAATTGCTTGGAAAAAAGAGAATAGGATTTCATATATCCAATAACAATATTCAAACTCAAGGGAAACTCAACAAAGGTAACTGTAACACTATACAACAAAGTCCTCATAGCCAAAACAATAACATTTTCTTTAATGCATTTAAAAAAATAAAATAAGAGGGAAGTTGCCTTAGGCATAAGAATTGAAATTTTTTTTAACTCATCCATATTGATACTTCTTCCTTTAGCAGCGATAGTAGTCATCACAAAGCTAAGCACAATGAGGATATTAACATTAGAATCAATTTTTAATATATCAAACAATATATATAACATGAATATATATGAATTAATAAATTTTATAGCTTAAGTTACTTCCTAATTTCCATTTCTATGCTCTGTTCCATAGATTGGT
The DNA here is from genome assembly GCA_035583425.1 of Marsdenia floribunda. Taxonomy (NCBI): domain Eukaryota; kingdom Viridiplantae; phylum Streptophyta; class Magnoliopsida; order Gentianales; family Apocynaceae; genus Marsdenia; species Marsdenia floribunda. The sequence goes on along the minus strand of JAXGGT010001978.1, from coordinate 4,595 downwards.
GGGAATCTAAAACCAAAATGAATTGACTCCTATTTGTCAATTATTTATCAAAACGGTATAGAATAACCAACCTTCAGTGAGACCTACTCAGAACATTATATATTAGGCATCAATTTCAATTCATAACTCATTTTAAAAAATTAATTTCCAAGAAAGCAGCTTTACCAAAAAAAAAAAAAAAAACAAACTTACCACATAACTGTGGGTACAAATGTGTATTTCTTGTAAAACATATCTAATTTCTTACACCATTGTAAAACCCGATCCTTATTTCCAGTAGTAAAGTTATTAAACCACAGAGAATCTACATACTCAAAATAGTCTCTCTTTTCGTTTGGAATTTTTTTCCAAAACAAACCTACAAATTTTCAACTTAGGCTTAATCTAGGTTTCTTCAACACTTCATGAATGGAAGAAAAAAATATTTACATACTCTAAATATTTCTCGAATTTGTTTGATCCCAAGATGTCATCTTCCTCTAATATTGCTTCCCCTTCCATAATACATTTCTCCTTCCATAAATCACACCTGCAAGTGCTTCCCACTATGTTTAACAATCAACATTTCTTCAAAGATTGTAGCTTTTCTTCCTCAAGTAACCACCTTCTGTATTTCCCTCCTTTTCACTCTTTCTTTTTTCCTCTTCTTCGTATGAATGTTCATAAACATATATGAACATTTTGTTGTTGTTGTTTTTTTTTTTTTTTTTAGTTCCGCAAATAGAAAGATCAAAATGCCCTTGGGCAATTTTTTTTTTTTTTTGAACTTCACGGTGGGTTAACACAAAAGCTTAACAAAAGGACCAATTTCACACAATTTAAATAGTTTAGGAATCTATTTAGATAAAATAAATCAGGGAACAATTTCACAAAATTACAATAGTTTAGGGAATAAACTCGTCAATTTACCTATTTTTTAGGGCAAAAAATCCCAACAACACCTAAATTTTACCAACGTCTAACTTTAGCACCTGAACTTTTTTTCATCCAGTTTTGACACTCAAACTTAGTTTTTTGTACAAATTTTTCACTTCTATCAATAGTTTCCGTTAACATACCATTGATGTGACTTTTTAAGGATATTTTTGTAAATGTTGACTTTTAAATTTTTCATAGGATTTAATCATAATAACTATAAAATTTTAAGGACTATCATGCAATTTATTTTCAGTTTTCTTTTCTTCTTCTTCTTTTTGAAATTCTTGCAGCCACCGTAGAAGCTCATCCCTCTCCTTTGTTCTCTTTGTGTGTTGTCTCCTCCGAAAAATCCATCTTTGTGTTTCCTCTGCCTAGCTTTGTGGAAGAATTAACTTCCCCTTACTGGCATCTACAAGTGGACGTCTTTGTGCAAATCAAAATAAGTTCAATTAGATATCTTCGAATGGAAGATTATTCATCAATATTACACAGAATTTGCAAAATGAATGAACGAAGGTGTACCTCATTCCGCCCCCAAAACCAGAAAACTAAAAATGGAGCTTGTTACCCACCCTACAAAACTTTCCAAAGAGTGCCAACAGTAACCCATTGAAATAACAGAGTCAAGTCAACTAACAATGGGAAATCCATAACATATTCTAGAACATTTAAATTGACTAAGAAAATGATACAAGCAATGGAAATAATAGATTGTGAAAGCCCATGTTGAAATATCAAAAACTTGTAACTGATTGCCCCTAAACCAGTCTTAGAAGGGGTTAAAGTACAGTTCATCCAACAAAGCTGAACCCATAAAGGAATTCATCTCAACCCCTATCATATTCCCCCATGAAACCAAAGTTGCTTATAAACTCTACGAAAGCCGCTGGATTTTAGGAGCAGTTTAGGAGAATGCTTCGGGGATATCCGATGTTTCTCGAACAGGGTTGATTATAAGCAAGAATAGTAGAAAAGCCAGAGTGATAACATATATATTTATATATTTTGAACCCTCTATCCTTAGCATTTAATACATTTGTTCTACAATTCTTAGGATTTTTATGTGTTATTTGGATTATTATGCTTTAATGGGTTGATATTAAATTGTTGGACTTTAATTATGCTTTTGTCTTATTCTAGGCCCAACTCCAAATAACATCAAAGAATTAGAATAGGCCTCATATTTCAGCTTTGTCCATGCCCAATCTCCAAGCAGATTTGGGCTAATATTGGAGAGGCCCATGAAGACCCAAAAAGAGAAAACTCTAGAGAAGATCAGGGAGGTGGATTAAAAAGAAAAAAAAAAAATCAGATTAGAGAGGTAGTTTGAAAATCAGAGAAAAAAGGCGCGATATTGTTCATTGTGGTACTGTTCATCGCGATTACAGAGAGAGATTTTCGAGAAATCATGAAGGCATTACAAGATTTTGTGATGGCGGCTTAAACACCTCCCAATCGGTCTAGGGGAAGATGCTTCCAGGGCAATTCAGAGTTCCAGAACGTCATTGATTTCGGGTTGTAATTCTAATTTTCAGATTTGATTATATGAGATTATAGATTGAATGTTTATTCGATTGATTGAGTTTTTGAGATTGAAGTTGAATTTGATTGGCGATTGTTAATTAAATTTATGCGTCTATCTCTATTTAATTTTTTTCAAATCTCAAGTTTTTTATGGATTCATAGATTACCTTGATGTTCCTGGGTCTTAGATTAAGTAAGAGATGTTAGATTAGACGATTGTCTAGGCAACCTATAAATACTTAATCGAATTCTAACAGGTTGTTAGTAGGTGATCGGATCTGATTTGGGATTCCAAATTAGAATTCAATCAAGGGATTAGAATATCAATTCAGAAATATTAGAAAGAACGTGGAAGAATTAAATTGGAGTATCAACCCTAGACTGATTACGTTTTCTCATTATTGATTTACATTATATTTCATCTTGTATATTTGCTTTTAAATTTTCTTTAAACTCTAAAATCCCCCTTTTTCTACTTTAATTGAGAATTGGTGAATTCTTTGGTTTAATTCAACGATTAAGGCTTCCTTGGGAGATGACCTGGTGAGCACTATATTGCTTTCTAGTTATTTTAAATTAATCTTGGCCGATTTAACAACAACTGGTGTCGGGGAAGCCAATAGTTGTTATAATTAGAATAGGAATTCATTGATTGACTGCTATTTAATTTTGTTTTTCTGTTCTATTTTCAGTGCATAATTTGACAATTTCTGTTTGAAAAATATTGTTCACGGGTACTGTTCATCAGATTTTAGTTCTCTGATTGGACTGAATTTTGGTATCCAAGGGTTTTGATGTATTCTGTTTGCCAAATTCCATCGTTTTGACCACTTTTTTGAATTTTTAAATATTTTTTCCCCAAGTTTTCTTGTTTTTCATTGCTGTTTAGTTTTGTTTTTAATAGTTTTTGTGTAATTGCATTCTCTTTCACTGATATCTTTGCATGACCAGATCATCCACAAGTAATTTGGTTGAATTTGATCCAAAGATAGATAGGACTTTTCATAAACAAGTTAGAGTTCTTTGATACAAGGATAGGATGGAGATAGAGCTTTCTATTGTTTAACTTATTAGTGATTTACAAGATAGTTTTGAAGGTGACTTTGATCAATCTATGAATTCTGAAATCATGGCAAATAATAATGATGCTAGAACAGTTAAGGAATCAACAGCACTTGATATGAATTTACAATATACTTGCATAACATATCCTGAAGTGAATGCTAATTTTGAGCTTAAATTTGGATTGATACATTTGTTGCCTAAGTTTCATGGACTTGCTGGTGGAGATCCTCATAAACATTTTAAGGAATTCCATATTGTCTGTTCCACCATGAAGCCTCAAGAAATTCTAGAGGAACAAATTAAGCTTAGGGCATTCCCCTTTTCACTAGATGGAGCAACAAAGGATTGACTTTACTACCTTCAGCCTACTGCCATCACAACATGGAATGATTTGAAGAGATCGTTCTTAGAGAAGTTCTTCCCAGCATCAAGAACTGCTGCCATTAGGAAAGATATTTGTGATATTAGACAGAATCATGGAGAGACTTTACATGAATACTGGGAGACATTTAAGAAGTTGTGTGCAAGTTGCCCTCATCACCAGATTAGTGATCAGCTATTGATACAATACTTTTATGAATGTCTTCTACCCATGGATAGGAGCATGATAGATGCAGCTGCTGGAGGAGCTCTAGTGGACAAGATACCCACTGCAGCCAGGAATTTAATTGCAAATATGGCTTAGAATAAACAACAGTTTAGTACCAGATTAGGAGGTACCACCAGGGTAGTGAATGAACTCCAATCGTCAACTAACCAGCAGAGAATGGAAAACAAAATAGAGGAGTTGACATGTTTGGTTAGATAATTGGCATTGGGACAAAAGCAAAGTCCAGCCACAGTCTGTGGTATATACTCCTCATCCATGCACCCTACAAATCAGTGTTCTCAACTACAAGATACCACTAAGACATTTGCTGGAGTTTTTCCTGGTAGGCCATTCCAACAATAGCAACAACCAAGGTATGATCCCTTTTCTTCAACATATAATCCTGGATGGAGAGAACATCTAAATTTGAGGTATGGAGCTACTTCTAGTCAACAACAACAACATCACCAACCAAGATATAACTTTCCTGGATCAAGTA
>JAXGGT010001972.1:0-26405 GCA_035583425.1 Marsdenia floribunda | reverse complement strand
AACCATTACAATAAATACTCATTATCACAAAAAAATCACTAATACAAAACTATTATAATAAATACTCATTATAATAACGAGAGTGGAAACATTACCTTCAAATTGATGATAAGAAATGAAGAAGAAGCAACAAGAGGGAGGAAGAAAGAAGCAGATGAATGGTTGAAGAAAGAAGGGTGGGATATGATAAGAAGATTGAAGGATATCGGGATAAGGCAAATGAATGGTTGAAGAAAGAAGGCGGGGGGGATAAGGTGTACGCTAGGCTGGCTAATATCGCAGCCCATGAGTGCGTCTTTGACTTACATCGCAGCTAGGGACTGCGTTTTTAGCTTATATCGCAGCCGGTGGCTGCGTTTTTAATGTATATCGCAGGTCATGGCTGCGTTGTTCTTATGTCGCAATTGTAAGCTGCGTTGTCACTTGATATCGCAGGTACGAGCTGCGTCTTCATCCTACATCGCAGCCGCTGGTTGCGTTGAGGCCATACTGGCATACTGTTTCAACCCCAGGGCCATTGCACTACTCTTTGGCCTAATTAAGGCCAAACTTGTTATAAACCCAATATTAATGGTGTGATAACAATCATTAATGTATGTCTTGTCAAATTAAGCTTTTAATTTTAGTCAAAATTAATCGGTACTTTTTCAATTATATTTGTAAATGAATACTTTAATTGTTGAGTAAAATAAGATTTGGAAACTTCCTGGTTCAATCTTGTAACTATTTTGTTTTTTTACACAAGGTTTTAAATCCTTTTTTTTTTTTTACTTCAATTATTCCCATAACTATTTTCGAGTGCTTAAATTAGTTTTTCTGGCCAAATTATTTGAATTTTATGATCGTTACTTTGGTGCCTAGCTGATATGACTATATTTTCAATGGTATTTTCGATACTTGATACGAATTCACTAGAAAATCTGTTCTAGAAACCTATAATTCAATTTGTTATGTGCGCGGAATAGTAGAAAAACAAATTGTACAATTAAAGATGAGAAACTTAAGGAAACTAAGTTTTTAAAACCCTAACCTTGAAGACGCTACAAAAGTTAATCACTCATTTTATAAGTCACGATTGTATTCTATCAAGAACATACAAAATTTGCCAAAATCACTCAATATGATAATAATCTTCCTATATTCGTCCAGAAATTTAATGGCCTTTATATAGGGGGTTTTTGCCTACAATAACCCTAATTTTAATCTTAACTCCGTGAATAACCCAGTTTTGAAACTATAGAAATTTCTAGCCTAAACGCACATAGGACGTGCGTTTTTAAACAGTTAACACACACCCAATGTGCGTTTTCTCTGAATTTAACATTAAAAAGAAAAATTACCACGTGTACATAAAAACGCACATGCAGCGTGCATTTTTGCACCGTCAGCGTCCAGTCAGCAAATCAATGCGCCATTTGTACGTTATCTACGTGCCCGCTTAAAAATGCACGTTCAACGTGTGTTTTTGTCCAGAACTTTTTTTTTTTTTTTTTTTTCATTCTCCCTTCTCTCTTTGTTAACTAACTAAGAATAAGATATAGATGTACTTAATTGAATTTCGTATCTATAAAAAATAAAAAATTAATGCTTGAATATATCTTTAGTTGATAGGGAGATTTAAATATAATATCTTTAATTATTAAATCACTTTCTACAAAAAAAAATTAATTAAATTACCTAATACTATAATTAATATTTTATCATTTGAATATGTATATATATCTCTAATTTATAAAAGAATAAGATATAAATATATTTAAGTGAATTTGGAATCATAATAAATTAAAAATTAGGTTATTGAATTAAATATAATATCTTAAACTAAATATAATATCTTAAACTAATTAAATCACATAATATTATAATTAAAAAATTAATATTTTAACAATTTTAACAAAACGAGAAGTTTGTCATGGTACATTACCCATAATGGTATTCTCACCCTCTATAAATGGGTTGTAAGACAAAACTAAGTTGAGAAAAGAGATTATTGAGGTATCTAATAAAAGAGATGAATGGATGGACAGTGTAGAGGAGGAGAAATTAGAAAATTTAAAGCTTTCTAAGGAAAATGAAGAGTTGAAGACTTCTCACTCGAAATTTCTTGATGATTGCACCTCATTGAAATCTCAACTAGAATATATCAACCTTGAAGACATTAAAAGGCAAGTTGTGGAGGAGTTCTAGGGATCCCAAGCCTACATTACTGAATTGAACAACACTACTGCTGGCTATGTGAATAAGGGGCTGCACATATCATTAGACAAATATGGCCATTAGTTCAAGATAAGACTGAACTAGTGAAAGCTTTCCTTGAGCCATTTGGTTGTGAAAAAGCTAGAGAAGGATTTGCATTTGTGCCTTATGTTGATGATGAACTTAAGTCTTTAGTTAGGGACGATGCTAAAAACGGGCGTGTTTGTGAAGCTCCTGAGGCTATGGTCCCATGTTTTTGGGATTTTTTTAATGAATATTTACCCACAATATCAGTTGGAGAGATGTTGGTAAGTGGAGAGGAACTTACTGAGCCTATAAATGTTGTAATTCCATAAGAAGAATCCTCAATTGTTCAAGGTGAATCCTCATCAACAGCTCTTCCAACCACAACTTCCACAAATCCATGGGTGGAAAAATCAGCTCTCCTGGTGAAGCAGCAAATTGAATTTCTTCTTATCTTGGGAAACTTTTTATTAGTCTTCTCTTTCCTTTTTTGATTATATGTTTTGAACAACCTGGAACACTTCAAAATATTTTGATAAGTATATGTTTTTGTAATCGGATGATCAATTAACTTGTGTTCTTGAATGATGAAGTTGCTTGATATATTTGATATATATAATAGGATTTTGATCCATGGTTTTGTCTTTGAGTTTGTTCCTGAAAATTTTTATTTCAGTACTTAAACTTAAATAACCACTGGTAGTGCATATTATTTTCATATCATGTGCACATGACATATGAGGTCAAAAAATGAACCTCAAGAGATTGAATTTCATCATGGAATTGTACTTAAATTCCTTAATATTCAATCTTTCTTGACTGAACTTTTTATTTGCTTTTCAGTCATCGTTGGAATATAACTTATGTCCTTATATTGGAGTCATATGTAGATTCCAAGATAGTCGAACTGAAATTATATTAAGGTTTTAAGTTATATTTAAACTTCATTTTTGAATTAAGCCTTAAAGAGTTATAGTTAAGCCTCAAGGAGGTATATTTAAGCCTCCAAAAAAGGAATTATATTTAAACTCCTTAATGTTCGAATTGAGATTATATTTAACTCACCCTGAAATTATATTTAAACTTCATTTCGTTCAAACTATAGGCATATTTAAGCCTTAATGAGGTATATTTAAGCCACCAAAATTGGAATTATATTTAAATTTCATAATGTTCGAACTGAGAATATGTTTAAATCTCACCCTGAAATTATATGTAAATTTCATTTTGTTCGAACTATAGGCATATTTAAGCCTTAAAGAGGTATATTTAAGACTCCAAAATTGGAATTATATTTAAATTTCATAATGTTTGAATTGAGATTATGTTTAAATCTCACATTGAAATTATATTTAAACTTCATTTTGTTCGAACTATATGCATATTTAAGCCTTAAAGAGGTATATTTAAGCCTCCAAAATAGGAACTATATTTAAATTCTATAATGTGATATCACATATAATATACAAAGAGACTGTTATTGGTAATATTTTTTCAGATGTTCCACATGCCAAGGATGTGATAATTTGCTTCCATCTGCTCTAGCAAGAAAGTAGGTCATAGGTTTAACAATATCCACTATTTGATAAGGACTTTCCCAATTTGGAGTCAATTTGTTCTTTTTGAATTTCTGAGCTGTAACTTCAATCTTTTGGAGTACCCAATCCCTAATTGCAAAGGATCTTTGGTTGACTTTTTGATCATGAAAGAATTTAGTCTTCTAGCGATATGCATTCATCTTCTTCTGTGAGATTCGTCTTCTTTCTTCCAATAGATCCAGATCAATTTTTCAAGAGGAAGATTTTGCTCAGGAGCAGGATATTGAGTACGACATATATGAGTTGACCATACTCTGTGCTGGTGATACAACTTCACTTCCATATACCAATGCAAATGGAGTTTCTCCTATTGGCCCCCTAGTAGAAGTTCTAATTGACCATCAAACATGATATAGTTCATAAACCCAATTCTTCAATTTATTAGCTAAATTTTTCTTCAAAGAATTAAGAATCAATTTGTTGGCAGCTTTTGCTTGCCCATGTCCTTAAGGATGAGCCACTGATGATTTCCAGTGTTTGATTTTCAACCTGTTGCATTCATCTGTGAATCTTGTAGAAAATTGTACTCCATGGTCAGTTAGTACAACATGGGGAACTCCAAAACGGCACAACACATAATCATGGAAAAATGTTAAGACATTTTCTTTAGTGGGTCGAGCTAATGGTTTTGCTTCAATCCACTTAGAAAAATAATCAACTACCACTGCTAGGTATTCCATCCCTGATCTTGCTCTTGGAAATTTTCCCATCAAATCCATTCCCCACATATCAAAAGGCCATGTACGAATAATTGGAGTTTGTGGAGTTGATGGAAATCTTGGAAAAGGACCATAGAATTGACAACTTTTGTAGTGACGAACCAATTGTTCTGCATCTTGATAAAGAGTTGGCCAATAATATCCTTGATGGATAACTCTTTGTGCCAAGGATCTTGCTTCAGGATGACCACTGCATACACCCTCATGAATTTCATCAAGTAACATTTTGGTTAACCTTGGCTGAACACATTTTAATAAAGGTTTGGAGCATGATCTTCTGTACAGTTCTCCATCATGTATCAAATATCGAGATGATTGCTTCTGAATTTGTTGAGCTCAAATAGGATCATTCGACAAAATATTAGTCTCTATATAGTTCTTCATTTCATCTATCCATGAAAATGTTACTTCAAATATATTTTGAATATGAGGACCATATGATATAGTATGCCAGAACCTTTCTTCCAGTTCGTAATTATTTTCATTTGGCAAATCACCTGAAGCTACTTTTGAGATATAATTAGCAATTGTATTTTCACTTCGTTCTATCTTTTGAATGTCGAGATCCTCAAAATTTCGCATTAATTTTTTAACCATTTCTAAATAAAAGAAAAGAGGAGAAGAGTGTGATGAAAACTCACCTTGTATTTGTCTGACCGTGAGCTGAGAGTTACTCTTGACAGAGAGATGTTTAATGTGCAAAACCTCTGCCCATTGCAATCCTGCTATGAGTGCTTCATATTTAGCTTCATTGTTAAACAAATAGAATTTCAAAATGGTGTCTTTCATTTCGACATGCTCCAAAGATGGAGAATGTAGAACCAAACCAACTCTTACTCCATTCTTATTGACTGATCCATCAATAAATAAGTTCCACTTATGAATTTACATTGTTTTTGAAGATGGAACTTCTGATGGATTAGATGGAGATTTTTCATTGGTTTGGTCATTTTCCGAGAAAGACATTTCAGCTAAAAAATCAGCCAAAGCTTGTGCTTTGATGGCAGTTCCCGGAGTAAATGTAATGTCATAGCCACTCAATTCGATAGACCATTTCAGTAGTGGACTTGATTGGTCTAATTTATGAAATATTTGTCTTAGTGGTGTATGTGTGTATACTATTATAGGATGAGATTCAAAATAAGGTTGCAATTTTCGAGCTGAGATGACCAGCAAGTAAGCTAATTTTTGTATATTCGGGTACCTGGATTCAGGTACATTTAAAACCTTGCTTACATAGTACACTAGTAATCATTTATTCTCAACCTTTCTCAGTAATACAAAAGCTACAGCTAAGTCTACTGCAGCCAAATAAACAAAAGACGCCCTGCAGTGCAAGGTGAACTGAGAAGAGGTGAACTGTCGAGATAAAGTTTGAGCTCCACCCAAACGGACTGACATTCGGATGTCAATCTAAATTCTCAAGCTGATCCTTTTAGCACTTTGAAAAAAGGGAGGCATTTCTCAGCATATTTAGAAATGAATCTCCCTAGAGCAACCAGACAGCCATTAATTCGCTGCATATCCTTAATACAGCTTGGCTTCTTCATAGCTAGCTTCAATCTTTTTTGGGTTAGCCTCAATCCCTCTTTCTGTGACCGTAAATTCAACAAATTTCTCAGATTTAACACCAAAGGTACATTTATTAGGATTGAGCTTCATGTGAAAGGCATCAAGAGTGGTAAAATGTCCTTCAAATCGTCAAGATGAGAAAAGCCTATTTTGGTCTTAATGACCATATCATCAACGTAGGCTTCCATGTTTATGCCAATGTGTGGTGACAAAATCTTGTTTACCATTCTTTAATAAGTTGCTCCTGCATTCTTCAACCTGAAGGGCATGACATTATAACAATATATCCTTTGTGCAGCCCGAAAAGTAGTATGTGCATTGTCTTCTTATTTCATTTTAATTTTATGGTAACTAGAAAAAGCATCAAGGACTCTTAAACATCCAAATCCAGTAGTTGAATCAACCAATGCATCGATTCTAGGCAATGGATAACAATCTTCTGGGCATGCCTTATTGAGATCAGTAAAATCAATGCACATTCGCCACTTCCCATTTGACTTTTTAACCATAACAACATTTGCAAGCCAAGTAGGATAGTAAATTTCTTTAATAAAGTTGGCTTCTAAAAGCTTACCAATTTCGGCTTGCATTCTTGCTTCCTTTTCTAGTTTAAATTTCCGAGACTTTTGTTGTACAGGGACATATTTCGGGTCAATATTCAAATGATGAACAACAACTTCTTCATAAATTCCTATCATATCGGAGGTTTTCCAAGCAAAGATACATTTGTTCATTCACAAAAATTCTGCAATTTCATTTTTCTCTTCTTCTATTAATTCAGCTCCAATTCTCACCTTTTGTTCATTCTCTAATGTGAAAAGGTGAGTTGACGGTTGACTTCAATTTCTATTTGGTCAACAGGTGAGGGCGTATCTGATTGTTGTTTCTTTTTTATTTGGATGAAATAATCCAACAAATGACGAGAATTACTTTCCAGAGTAACAATTCCTTGAGTAGTTGCAAAATTCACTCGTTGATGGGGCATGAAAACCACCATATCGAAAATAACTTGTGATGGTGCTCCGAGGATAGGATTGTAGGAAGAATTTACATCTACCACATAAAATTTGATTTGCTTATAATGTAATTGACCTAGATTTCCCAAAGTTACCATGAGCTCAATTGTCCCCTTGACTAAAATTTTATGTGACATGAATCCCTCGAGACGTGGGCGTCAAGCTTTTGTCATCTAACCTCATTTCTTGAAAACATTTATAAAACAGAATGTCTTTAGAAGTTCCGATATCTACAAGCACTCGTCTAATCACACATTTATCTATTCCAGGCGATGTCAGAGTGATGTTTATCGTGATGGGATTTCTCCTTGCTTCCACATTAGGAGCTAACTCAGATTGTGAGAAGGAAATATGCTTTTCATGGTCAGAGTATTCACAAATCATGAAAGTCTTTTCCAGAGCATGAATTTGTTTCTTGAGTTGAGATATCGATGACATTTCATGTGATATTACATTGATTACCCTTTCCCAAATTGGTTGAGCTGAGTCACCTCGGCTTTCTTGTCCTGCTTTCTCAGTTCGGCTTCTCAGGTCAGCTCGATACTTTGTCAGGTATCCATCTTGAAGTAACCTCTCAATGAACCGCTTTAGCTGAATACAGTTTTCAGTTGTATGCCCATAATCCTTATGAAAAGCACAATACTTGCTTCGATCTCTGGTATCCTTTGAATAAGGATTTAAGGGTATTGGATCTTGGATTCCATATTTTTCTTTCAAAATTACAATCAAGCTCTCCCTTAGTGTAAGTGGAGTGGAAGGCTCAATTTTTTGGGTCCTATTTTTTCCTTCTTTGTTGGGTTTGAAGCTGGATCTTTTATTAGATTTGAAATCTCTTTCCGAGTCTTTCCTTCGGCTCTTGGAATCTAATTTGCTCCCACTTACATCTTTGCCTAGAGCAACTTTTCTTGCAACGTCAAACATTTCACCCAGTGTTTTGGGCTTCTTGAGTTGCAACTTATTGAAGAAAGCAAGAGAATTGAAACCTCCTTCAAAACATGTCAAAATTGTATCTTCACTGATACCTTCAATTTCATCGTACACTCTTTTGAATCTTTCCAAGTAGGAAAGAAGTGATTCATGATCTTCTTGTTGCTTGACATTGGCGAGGTCACCTCTTGTTTTGGGAATTGTTTTAGACGTGCTAAATTTGTTGAGAAATTTCTTTTGAAGAGACGACCTAGAATCAATAGAATCAGCTTTAAGCGAAGTGAACCAAGTCAATGCTTTTTCTGACAGTGTACTTGGAAATGTCCGACACAACAAAGCTTCATTTGTAGCGACAAGTCCCACAGCATATTTATATTGAAAAAGATGTTCAAGGGGCCTCGACTTGCCATTTTAAAGAACAAATTTAGGTAATTTGAAATTTGAATCGGGGGTTACCTCATGGATCCATTTAGTGAATGGTTTGATATCAATTAACTGTTGCATGGAATGTTTTGACAATTTGTTTAGCTTGGGAGGAGACTTAGACCGTTGTGTTCTTGGTCTTTTAGTTGACTATTTTAGATTTTTGGAGATAACAGTCTGAGACTTCGTTGGTCGTGTGGAATGATATGATTCACCAATTTCACTTCTTACCTTTGAAGTTTGTTGGTTATGTTGTTTGGATGTATTTGGAGCAATAGTAGGTCGTCTGGATGACTCTGCATGGTGCGTTTTATTTGGGGTTGAATGTTCTTCTACTATTGGAGCACAAACTTTTTCTGTCCTTGTTCCGGTGAAAGAGCCATTGGAGGGGGAAGAAGATGCCCAATAACTGCCATTTTTGTGTACAAACTTGACCATTCTTTCATGATCTCATTCTCCTTTTAGAGTTTTCTAGCCCATTTTTTATTTGATGAACAATTTGACTGTTGTCTTCATGTTGTATGATTGATTTTCCTCTAGTTTCATTGAGATGATCACACAGATCTCCAGTCCTTGGTCCCAATCTCTCAGAAACAGGTCGTCGAGGAGGATTATTCCATATCTGAGATTGTTGAGACATGGTGTCATGTACTGGTATTACTCGCAGAACAAAGGTTACTTGATTACGTATTCCTTGATTTACATGTGTAGGAGAAGCTTATGTGGTAGCCATATTTGTGTGATTTGTAGAAGAAAAGATAGTACAAAGAAAAAAAGAGATTTATTCAAAGGGGTACGTTTGGACACTCTCTAAATGATTATAGCAAATAAAAAAGAACAAAGAAAACTTTTGATTTCTAGTAACGAAACCAAACTGATGATGCAATCAACTCGCGAACCGAAAGTTGTGAAGTTGATTGTGAGAATGTTAGTGCAAAATCACCACCCTTTGAATGAAGATAAAGAACCACTTATAAATCAAGACGAAGTTGATATCTTTGAAAAAGCTCTTGAACAGCTACCACCTAAAAAACAAGGCAAACTAGAGATGGTGTCTCATTTTTTGCCCCTCCAAAGAGATTAATTATTAGTAGAGCAAAAATTGTTGTATTTATATGAAAGAGGCTTTACCTTTCTTGGCCCCCAAGTAGGTAAAGGTCGGAGACTTGTAAGACAAGAATTGTTCTTTATAGTATAAGCTTTATAAAGTCGTTCCTTTGTTTTGTACGTTTGATATCGGAACAAAAGTTGTTGAAAGTCGAGGTGACTTGACCTCGTATGTTCACTTCGTTAGTCTGGAGGTTCACCTGGATCGTCTAGGTGAAAATTTGCCTTTCCAGGTGAAGTGAAATGTCTGAGTAAGTTGCTGATTATAGCTGTCAATTTACCTTGCCAAGTGTGGTCTTCTCTTCAAAATATCTTGCACCTTAGTATCCTTGATTTGCATCAGTACTTCGACTTTTGAAAACCGTAGAAAATGAAATAGATGAAAAATTTTCACTCATTAACCAATAGGGTTGAAAAAAAAAAAAAAGTCTACGGCAAATTTATGCAAACAATCTTCATTTCTTGGGCTGATAATATCTTAACAACATGGTAAGATTGTGGCGGTGGTCAGTGGCATTTCCTTCCGTATCCCAGCTGCCACTTTATCTTTCCAGTCTTTAGCTAGTTTCTTTTCCTTTTTTTTTTTTTTTCTCTCTATTGGATTGGCAGAGAAACGGACATAATCTGGGGAGCTACTCGAAGACAAGAAGAAGGAGAATACGAGTTCAAGAAACCTTTTGTTGATCAGATGCGGGATAGAGGGATGTGATGAGATTCGGGCTGAATTGATTTACAGAAAGATAGTAGCTTTCTTTCCCCATTTGTTTTTTTTTTTTTTTTTTTGTTTGCGTTCTTGCAAAGGGAAAATTTTCTTCTCCGCGGAATCATATAATCACTAGAGGTATAACTAACTTTAGTCTAAGAGATGCCTGATGTGGGAGTTTGCTGGAGTTCTACTGGCGATAATCAGAGTTTGAGCACTACTGGTCATTTGAGTTCAGGTAAATTTTTTTCTTCTTCTGCTTCTCTATTATTCTTAATCTCTGCTAACTTCTTAAGTTTCATTATTACAATGGGAACTTGTCCTTTTTTTTCTTTTTCTCTTCAAAGTCAACTTGTGGATCATATAGGATACATTTGAAATATAATTCAATCATTTCATTGCAATCATTTATGAACCCTAGAAATGAAGAAATTTGCAGTAGATTTTTTTTTTTTTTTTTTTTTTGCACTAAAACAAGCAGCCCTACTAGTGAATGAGTAAAGAATTTTCTTCCATTTTATTTTTCACGTTTTTAAAAAGTTAAAGCACCAATAAAAATACCCTTGAAAATATTGTCACATCAACTGGGCATCGGACTAACTGTCATAAAATTTAAACAATTTGGTAGAAGAACTAATTTAAGTACTTGAAAGTAATTATGAGACTAATTGGAGGGAAAAAATGATTTAGAACCTTATATAAGAAAATAAAATAGTTACATGATCGAACTTGAGAATTTTTCGTAAGATTTACGAGATCAAGATGATGATTAATTTTCCTAAAATCCTATCAATACGTTAAGATTAGCCATATTATCTCTAATATTTTAAAAATAGTATTTTAAGAAAGAGAACCTTTTTTTTAAGAGAGTGAATCATGATTCTTATTTATTACTAGTAAGATTAATGATTAGCAAGACCACAAATTTGGCGAGCTATCCCCATACCATACCGCGGATTTGTGGCTTGTTTCTCCATGTAGGCCAAGACCCTGTGTTTTGCATTGTACTGCTGATTTGAACTAGAAAATTGAGACGGTGTAAGATAAAGAGGCGGCTTGTAAGATAAATTTGTTGTATATGAATATGAAGGTTGTTGTGCCTTGAGTAAGAAAGATTTCATATGCAACATCTAACTGGCTATGAAGTTTAGCAACAGGTTCAACACGAGAAATGAGACTGCCTATTTTACCTTGAAATGCTCCCCCAATGCTCCTGAAATTGGTTGCATTAAATTCCGTTTGTGGGATATTATTAACTCATCATAGAATGTCTTAATTAGCTTTATCCTACATTATACAGAATTTAACCTATCAAAATTTATATTTGGTTATATTCATAATATTACATATATATATATATATATACTAAATATAATAATATATACAAGATAATATCTCTAACACTTCCCCTTCAAGTTGGCATGTGAATACTTCGAAAGTCCAACTTAAGAAGTATAAAAATGAGAATTCGTTGTACTTGATCACTATACTAAGTTGGCATGCGTTCACAATAGGTCCCTTTTTCTCGTAGATTTGCTGAGCATTATTTATGGTGAAGCCTCCCAAGTCTCTTGTTTGTGTCAATGAACATGACATTAAAGACAATATTTCGTATGCGGCTAAATTTAAGAGTCACGACCTATCTAAAAAAAACAAAAAAAAAAAAAATTTAAGAGTCATGATTTGAATAAACTGTTTGCCTGACATCAAAGTGTGTGGTCAAGAAAATCAGTCAAATTTATGAGCCACCAATACAATATAAATGTAAATTACCAAAAAAAAAAAAAATACAATATAAATGTAATAGGCTTGTCACGTCATCATCTTTTACTATACACTTGTGATTGATTGAAATATACATATATATATATATATATATATATATATATATTAAAAACAAAA
Organism: Marsdenia floribunda; assembly: GCA_035583425.1. Classification (NCBI taxonomy): domain Eukaryota; kingdom Viridiplantae; phylum Streptophyta; class Magnoliopsida; order Gentianales; family Apocynaceae; genus Marsdenia; species Marsdenia floribunda. The sequence continues at coordinate 14,218 of JAXGGT010001972.1, read as the reverse complement.
ATTTGAAATTTGGATTTTTGCATAAAGAAGACGAAGCAATTCCACTAGCGGAGAAATATTATGTAGAATAAAAATATTAATAAAAATTGTATTGTTTTTTATTATTATTTTTTTTTTTTAATTTTGAGGTTGATGATACAATCCGTCTACGAATCGAAAGTTGTGAAGTTGATTGTGAGAATATTCACGTAGAATCACCATCCTTTGAATGAAGATAGAGAATCACTTATAATGTAAGATAAAGTTGATATCTTTGAGAAAATTCTTGAATAGTTACCACCTGTAAAATAAGGCAAATCAGAGATGGTGTCTCCTTTTTTGCCCCTCCGAAGAGATTAATTAGTCATAGAGCAAAAATTATTGTATTTATATGAAAGAGGCTTTACCTTTCTTGGCCCCCAAGTAGGTGAAGGTGGGAGACTTATAAGACAAGAAATTTTCCTTATAGTATAAGCTTTATAAAGTTGTTCTTTATTTTGTACGTTTGATATTGGAACAAAAGTTGTTGGAAGTCGAGGTAACGTGACCTCGTATGTTCACTTCGTTAGTTCGGAGGTTTACTTTGATCATCTAGGTGAGACTTTGTCTTTCCGAGCGAAGTGAGATGACTAAGTGAGTTGCTGATTATAGCTGTCAATTTACCCTGCCAGGTGTCGTCTTCTCTTCAGTGGCCCCCTCTACTCTCAAATAAAATATAATATTTATTGAGAATGGACTTAAAATATTTGATAGGGAGTTGCCACGTGGATTTTCCCATTAATTAACTAGGGAATATATAAAGTCAAAAAGAACTCTCTTTTTTTAAAAAAAACCTTGAACTTCTTACTTCCCTCCTTGCTGTCGTTGTCTCTTGATCTTTTGCACTGAGATTTTGAGTGTTTAGGTTGCTATCTTGGCTTGAGAACGTCGGGTCTCTTTTTGTTATTCTTGCTCATAGCCATTGCTGTCTTTGTTTAGCAAGAACTACAGAGCCTCATTTTTGCGGTTGCCTGGTGACGGTTCGGTCTTCACCAAAGTAGGAGGCTTTTTGTCTGACCAGTACGTCTACAAGGTATAAGGCTTTTCTTCTTTTTGTTGTAGATCGTCTTCATTAGGTGTATAATGGGTAAGAAGTCTGTGGGTAGGAAAACCTTTAAGGCATTTGATCCATTGGCATTGGTTTTATATGAAAAATTTTTCGTTGGATGGCATATTTGTAGGGAATATCAAGGGGTTCGTATTCGGGTGCATGATAAATGGGTAATGGATATAAGGGAAATTTCTTGTGAATCTTTGGGATACGCTGCTGATATGATCTTGCCTCTTGAAACTCACATGATAGATTGCACCAATATTAATATGTTATTTGAATTGATAAATAAGAACTTGTTTGCCAACATGCATTTTCACCATCTAATCTAAAGGAGGAGTCAACTGGTGATAGCGTAATCAGTATGAACTCTCAGGAGAGTGAGGCTGGGACTTCTGAAATTCAGGAGGTTATCTCTCCTGCATTTCCTCTAGTTAGGAACATAGCTTCTAGGAATGAAGTAGTGACCATAGTAAAGAAATGTAACATCGTTGTTACCAAATATGGAGTATATAGGATGAATGAAGTTAGGGACTTATCTACTGTATCAGTCCCTATTCCATTAGCACACTTCCATGCAGGCCTGAGGTTGCTAATTGATTCTTTTCTTGCTGAAGTTTTTGACCTTTGTCATGGTCAACTTGCTTGGTTTCACCCAAATGTCATTCGTTATATGACTTGTTTTGTTGTTTTATATCGTTATCTTGGTACTGAAGCTTCTGTTCCTTTGTTCCTTCGCTATTTTGATTTAGTAAAATCTTCTGATGGAGTAATGTTAGTAAGAGCCAATAGAATTAAGATCTCACTGTTCAATGCCATGCGAGCTAAAGTATGTTGGAGAAATAGATGGGTTCTTGTTGAGTCTTCCATTGGTTTCCCTTTCAGTCCTTTAGTTTAGTCTTTCGTTTTCCCCTCATGTGAGAATTATAAGTTTACTTTTGAAGAGGATTTGTTCATTTCTACTGTTGAAGGAATTCTTGGGGATGACTATGTTAACCAAAAACTATTCCTTTTCCACCAACATTGTTTGGATAATGATAGTTTACTAGAGGTAGGGATAGGAAGCTCAGAAACCCATAGGTGAATGTTAGGAATATATGAAGATGTTGAGTGTCTGTTATGGACTATTCATGAAGGCAAGAAGCTAAGTATTGAGTGCTCTTTATGTTCAGTTGCACAGGAGATTGTCTGCACTCCTTCTTTGGGTATTTTATGCTAGCTTATCCATAATATATTATTTTTCCTTATAGCTGATATATGTATATGGACTTATTGTTCTCATTTATCTTTATGTCATTGTACAACCAAGATAGATTTTTCGGCCATTTCTACTAAAAGGTTGGCTAATCTAAAGATAAGGAAGTTAAGATTAAGCTCTCAAGATAAGGAGATTCCTCCTGTGATTGGCAAAAAGCAAGACATCAGATTGCCAAAGACCTTGGAAAAATTGTTGCTGAGGAGAGTAAGTCCATGGAGAAGGAATCATCAGGAAAAAAGAAAATTGTTGAGAAGGAAACTCCTGTGAAGAAATCTGTTGCACAGAAAACTGTTGAGAAGACCCCAACCATAGAAGAAATGAGGGGGGTTCAATGTTTCTTCCTTATGTTCAATTTCATTTTTCCCTTTTTGTCTGATTTTGTAGTATTTTTGGCAACATTAATTGATTATGACTCATCAGCTTTGTTCTCAGGAGGACAGAAGGCCAAAAAAGCTTCTTCTTCACAGAAAGAAAGTTCTAAGAAAAGAATTTTAGTTGTCTCTTCTTCTGGTGAAGAGGAAGAAAGGTGCTTCTACTTCTGTGAAGATGATTGTTGATGAAGAAAGAGTTGAAGTCACGTGATGATATAATTAGCCCGCGAACCGAAAGTTGTGAAGCTCATCGTGAGAATGTCAACACAAAATCACCACCCTTAGAATGAAGATGGAGAACTACTTAATGTTGGGATGCTAAGCTCTGTTAAAAGACTCTGACACTAATCAATAGAGATATAAATGATGAGAAAAAAAGACAACACAATATTTAACGTGGAAAACCCTATCAGGAAAAACCATGGTACCAACTCTGAATAATTTCATTATCAATGAAAGACAAGTACAATGATTCATGTGCACTTAACAATTATGACATATCCAAAATTGTAAGAAAACTCTCCAGAGTTTTCTTCTCCACGTTCACATCCCCTAACTAACCTACACTCACAAGATCCATTAGGATCTACCAAAACAAAGTTATGACCCGATCTAGAGAGATTTACTCTCTATCTATTTATAGATAGATGACATCCTATAACTTTTGTCTTCTAATTACTGTGTGACTGTAGATATAGTTATCTAATGACATCATTAACAATTCTATTATAATTAGAACTCTAAATATGTCATATCTTTGAATCCTATTAGGAATGCAAGACAAAAAACCCTAACAATCTCCACCTTGGATTGCATTCTAAGTTAAGATTCCTTCAAACTTCGACTTGCCATAGAATTTCACCTCACAACTTGTAGTTGACTATCTTCATACTTTTCTCGCTTCATTCGGATATCCCAGCCATGTGTGATTTCCAGAACTCCACCTTAAGCAAACAACCCCGCAACTATTGGAATTCTCTTAGCTCAAAGATATTTAATTCTCCATGACTTTAGGAAAAAGTCACACCACCTAAAGTTCACCAATTAAATATCTGTAAAACAAGATCTACTTGAGAAAAAACAAAACAAATATTCATATATAGAGATTGTGAGGAAATCTCTACATATAACCATATCATCTTACCACCATAGATCTACCTGCTTAATTCAGATCCACTGTCGGGATACATAACCTGTTCAATAATGGTGTAAAATCGTGTACATAATTAATTGTGTTTACCAATCTCTTACCAAACTCAAAATGCATGTCAATAAAATCCTATTGACCCATATCTCTTCCCAAAGAGATATTTCTTAATCACCATTAAACTCTTTTTCCATTCACATTCCCAAGGATAACAATAAGCAACTTTTCTTCCTATCAAATGCCCAATGATTATAATCAAGCTCTACCCTCGCTTTGATATCATCCATCTGGTTCAACCTAATTAAACTTCAGATAGACTTGGCTCCACCTAGCTCTAATTGCTCCACCTGCAAGTACTTGGCCTGAGACTACTCCACCTGTTTACGGAACCTGGCACTTTGATAGCTCCATAACCTGGCGCTTTGATGCCACTATGATGGGAGAATATGACAATTAAAGGAAAGTTTGATTTATCAATATCTCTCCAACTTGTAAGAATATCTGTCAAATCATCTTGTACCGTCGTTATCAACCAACGGAACACGCCGCCTGACCACCACAATATCAGGAACACTTTCGACACAAGGCACCAAACATAGATCTGAGGGCCTCCCACACAACATAGTCCACATCATCAAACCATCGGCTCTGATACCACCTTCCACTGGCCATCTCCGAATGTAACTCAATATCCCTAAACATCCAACATATCCACAGAAATCAACATCCTCCTGAGGCCTGGAATATATTTGACATCCTTGAGTGTCCAGTCTGTACCAGCAGAAGTTTTAAAGTTTATATCTCTCATGCCTATGATGTCTAAAGCTTCATCATCTGCTAGAAGAACTTTCCCAAAATTTCCATTTCTAAAATTGTACATCGAATCCTTTCAAGGAGAGGCATGAAAAGATGCACCAGAATCCATAATCCAGGATTCAAACTTACTCTCAACACAACAGATCAACGCATCATCAATATCTTCTTCTACTGCATTTACTGTGTTGTCATGCCTCTTTCCTTTAGGAACAATAGTAGTAGTACACTGGCTTCTGAAGTGGCTGTTCTTCTGGTACTTCCAACAGGTAATATCCTTGTGAGGTTTGGACTGCTCTCGCTTCTTGGACTTTGATCTGCCACGCCCAAAGCCTTGCCCCCTTTCAAGTCTTATGCCTCAACTTTCTATGCTCAATAAGGAACCTGCTGATTCTCCAGTGTTCTTCCTACGAACATCCTCACTAAGAATTAAATCTCTGATTCCTTCGAAGGTCAATTTCGTAGTCTCAGATGTACTGGCTACTGCCGTGAAAATTCCTAACCAACTATCAGGCAACGAAGATAGTAACAACAGGGTTTGTACTTCATCATCAAATTTAATATCTACTGACACTAATCTCGACAGTAAGGAATTAAATTCATTCACATGATCTGTAACACTAGCACCTTCATGCATCTTCGTATTAACTAACTGACGAATCAGAAATACCTTGTTTGATGCTGATGGCTTCTCGTACATGTTTGATAACGCCTTTATCAAACCATATGTCATCGTCTCCTTGACGATGTTGTAGGCGACGTTCTTCGCCAATGTCAATCTGACTACGCCCAGAGCCTGCCGATCTAGCAACTCCCAATCTGCTTGAGACATCGTATCTAGTTTCTCCTCAGACAGAGGCTAGCGCAGCTTCTTCTGTTAAAAATAATCTTCGATCTGCATCTTCCAAAATTTGAAGTCGCTTCTATCAAACTTGTCGATCTTCACTTTCCCGTCTTATAATTAGAACTCTAAATATGTCATATCTTTGAATCCTATTAGGAATGCAAGATAAAAAATCCTAACACTTATAACACAAGATGAAGTGCTATCTTTGAGAAAAGTTTTTGAACAACTACCACCTGAAAAACAAGGCTATCTGGTGAAGGTGTCTCCTTTTTTGCCCCTCTGAAGAGATTAATCAGTCGGAGATCAAATATTTTTGTATTTATATGAAAGAAGTGTTACATTTCTTGGCCCCCAAGTAGTATAGTGTGGGAGGCTTGTGAGGCATGTTTTGTTTCCTATAATGGAAGCTTTTTAAAAGTTATTTTTTAGTCAATGTATTTGAACTATGACATTTATAATATATATCGTGGATTAATATTTATAATGCTGAATGAGATGCAAAATATTGTATGTCGAGGTGACTTGACCTTATCTTATTCTCACCTCGTCAGTTCGACAATTCACCTTGATTGTCTAGGTGAGTTATTGGATTTTCGAGTGAGGTGGTATATCTGAGTGAACCTGGTGACAGCTGCCAAATGTCATTTTCTCTTCATTGGCCCCCTCCACGCTCCAATAAAATATATTATTTGAGAGTGGATTTTAAATATTTTGGTCGGGCCCTGCCACTTGGCTTTTCCCAGCAAATAATAAAGAAGTATATATTCAAAAAATACTTCTTTAAACATTTTAACTTTCTTCTTCCCTCCTTTTTGAAGTTCTCTCTTCCTCTTCCATACTTCACTTCACTGAGATTCTGAGTGTTTGGGCTTTTGTCTTGGCTTACGCATCTAGTCATTTTTGTTGATCTTGCCTATAGCTATTGTTCTTTTCATTGTGTAAAAACTGTAAAGCTTCATTTTGCAGTTGCTTGGTGATGGTTCATTTTCCGCTAAAACAGGAAGCTTTAACCGACCAATTTGTCTGCAAGGTATAGGGCTTTTCTTCCTAGTGTAGAATTTTCAGTGAGTAATGGGTAGAAAATCTGTGGGTTGAAAAATATCTAGGGCATTTGACGTTGAAACTTTGATTCTTTATGAGAGGTTTTCTGATGGGTGGCATATTTTTAGAGAGTTTCAGGGAGTTCCAATTAGGGTGCGTGATAAATGGGTAATGGATGTAAAATAGATACCTTATGAATCTTTAGGGTACTCTCTTGATATGTTCTTGATTTTCTGTTTGTATGATAGAATGTACCCAAGTCAATTTAATATCCGAACTTATTAGTGAAAAATTATCCTCTAACCCACATTTTCACCATCTGATCTCCAGGGAAGAGTCGACTGGTGATAGTGCAACAAGTATGAATTCTCAAGAAAGTGAGGTTGGAACCTCAATGCTCCAAGAGACATTTCTTTTGCTTTTCCCCTGATTAGGAATGCCGCCACTAGAGGAGAAGTAGCAGACATAGTGAAGAAATGTAACATTGATGTTACAAAGTATAGAATATATAGGTGATAACATATGGATTTATATATTTTGGACCCTCTATGCATAGTATTTAATACATCTTATCTACCATTCTTAGGATTTCTTTTATGTGTTATTTGGATTATTATACTTTAATGGTATTGATATTAAATAGTTGGGCTTTTAATTAATTGTTGTTTTATTCTATTTCAGACCCAACTCCAAATGACCTTGAAGGCCTCATGTTTCATCTTTGTTCATACACAATATCCTAGTAGATTTGGGCTAGAATTTGAGGGGCCCGTGAAGTAAAAAAAAAAGGGAACCCTAAGAAGACTAAAGAGAGAGGATCGTGTGAAAGAAGAAGACAGTCGGAAAAGACAGGATTCTTGGAGATCATGGAAGAGAAAGAAAATTCAGTAATAGCAGCGTAAAAACTCCTGTAATCAATCGAAGGGAAGATGCTTCCAAGGCATTCAGAGTTCCAGAACATCATTTATTTCGGGTTGTATTCTAATTTTCTGATTTGATTGCATTAGTATATGAAATTGAATGATTATTCATTGGGCTGAATTTTTTAGATTGAACTTAGTTTTGTTAGCGATTGTTAACTGAACTTATGCGATTATCTCTTTTTAATTGTTTTCAAATCTAGATGTTTCATGTATTCATGGATTACCTTGATTTTCAAGGATCTTAGATTGATCATGAGTAGATGGATCACATGATTGTCTAAAAAATCTATTAGTCCTTAATCAAATTCTGACAGATTGTTAGTAGGTGATCGGATCTGATTTGGGATTCTAAATTAGAATTCAATCAAGGGATCAGAATTACAATTCGGGAATATTTAGAAGAACTAGGAAGGATTAAACTGGACGCACAACCCCGGACTAATTACGGTTTCTCATTACTGTTTTCATTTAATTTCATCTCATTTGTTTATTTGTTTTTGAACTTCAGTTAATGATTTCTTAAATTTGATTTAACGATTGGGGCTTCCTTGGGAGATGACCTGGTGAACACTATATTGCTTTCCAGTTTAATTTAATCTTGGTTGATTTGACGACAGCCGCAAAATTTAATCCTTACCAATAGGGCAATGGATGTAAAGAATTTATCCATTGTTTCTATCCCTATTCCATTAGCACATTTTCATGCTGGCCTTACATTGCCCATTGATCCTTTTATAACTGAAGTTTTTTATCTCTGTCATGGTCAGCCTACATGGTTTCATCCTAATGTCATTCGTTATATAACTTGTTTTGTTACTTTGTGTCGTCGTCTTAGTACTGAACCATCTGTCCCTCTGTTTTTGTATTACTTTGATTTGGTGAAAGCTTCTGATGGAGTCATGTCTGTTAGACCAAATAGGATTAAGGTCTCTCTTTTCAATGCGCTACCAAGTAAGATCAACTGGAGAAATAAATGGTTGATAGTTGAGTCTTCAAATGGTTTCCCTTTCAATCATTTGATCTAATCTATTATTGTTCCCTCATGTGAGAATTATAAGTTTTCTGATGAAGAAGAACTATTTATTTCTATTGTTGAGGGTATTCTTTAAGACGATTATGTTAATCAAAAACTCTTCTTTTCCCATCAACATTGTCTGACTAATGAGAGTCTTTTTGAAGCAGGTATAGGAAGTTCGGAGAGTCATAGAGCAACCCTATGGAGAGATGAAGATGTTGAGTATCCCTTATAGACTATTCATGAAGGAAGGAAGTTGAGCCATGCGTGTTCTTTATGCTCTGCTGCAGGGAAGATTGTGTGCACTCCTTTTGGTATTTAACCATACTCTGTATCTCTTTGATATCATTGCATCTTATTGTATGTACAATTTGACTAATTCATGACATCTTCATTGTTTTGCAGTCAAGATGGACTTTTCTGCTGCTTCTGCCAAGAGGTTAACTGATTAGAGAACAAGACAATCAAGGCTTAGTTCTCACGATAAGAAGATTCCTCCTGTGATTGGAAAGAGACAAGATATCAGATTCGCTAAGGAAGTTGGAGCTATAGCTACTGATGGAAGTAAGGCTTTTGAAGTGAAAAGTGTTGAGAAGAAGTCTATTGGTAAGAAGACTACTGAGAAAAAAGGATCCCCTTCTGCTCCAAGTGGTCATAGACCTTTAACAAGTACTTATCATCTCTTCTTACAATTTATACGTCCATCATTTCAGCTCTGTTAATTGCTAATATTTTTATCTCTATTTTTCAAGAGGGCAGAAGACTAAGGAAAAGGTCTTTGCTAAGAAGGAAAGCTCTAAGAAGGAACTTTGATCCTTTCTTCTTTTGAAACTGAATCTGAAGAAGCTACTCCTTTGATTAAGAGGAAAAGAGGTACCACCAGTACTTCAAAGGTGGGTATAGAAGAAGAAAGGATTGAAACCACTGTTAAGACTTCTAAAAAGGAAACTGTTGTAGAAGAAGATGTTGATTGAATTGCCACCATTATCTCCACAATTGCCATCGTTATCTCCAAGACAAGTTTTTCTTACCCCCCTGTTTCTGTTTCACCTGTGTCTCCATTATCTGCTACATTAAAGAGTCTTGAGAAAGGGAAGGCTCTAATGTCTGAGGAAGATGTGTCTGCAAGTTAGCATCAGAAAGATTTCAAAATGCCAACTGATTTCCATGATCTTTCTTCATTGAGGGATAAAATTATCAGATCAGCTCCCTCTATCAAGAATTTGGATTTACAATCTCCGAGAGCTAGGAGCCAACTTGGAACGAGTATTATAACAAGGGTTGCTGATGTTAACACTTTGATTGCAATGAGCTCCAAGGAAGCAGAGGATATAGGCAATGAGGCTGGAGCTTTATTGATTTTTGTATGTACATTGTTCTTCTGCATTATTAAGTTTTATAAAAGTCTTCTTGTATTGATCATAAAACTTATCTTTCTCAATGCAGTTTAATTATCATCTAATAAAGCTGCATGATTTAGCCACTGAGAATGCTTTTACCAGAAGACAAGAACAATTTCTTTCTAAAAAATTGAAAGAAGCTCAGATTGAAGCAAGTAGGCTAAAAGCAGAAGTTGATGAAATAAGTAAGATAATTGTAAATTTTCTTGCTATTGAGGCTGAGAGAGACGTATTGAAGACAAAGTTATCTGAGAAAGATGAGAAAATTGAGGAATTGTTGGTACAAAAAAGTAAATGGGTGGAAGAGGAAACCAAGTTGAGGAAAGTGTTTATAGATATATCCAACAAGAGATGCATGGGTAAGGCATCATGAAAAGTTGAAGGTTGAGAGTGCAAAGGTCTCCAAGGAGAATGGGGAGTTAAAAACCTCACATACAAAACTATTTGAAGAGAATTCTTCCTTGAAAGCTCAATTGGAGTCTCTCAACCTTGATGCTATTAGAGGTCAAGCTATGGAGGAATTTCAAACTTCTCAAGCATACTTTGATGAATTGAACAATGCTGCTGTTGGATATGTGAACAAGGGGCTGCTCATATTATCGGACAAATTTGGCCCCTTGTACAAGACAAAATGGAGTTGGTGAAAGCCTTCATTGAACCTTTTGGTGGTAAACAGGCCAAGAAAGGATATGCTTTTGTACCCTTCGTAGATGATGAATTGGAGTCCTTGGCAAAAGAAGATGCTAAGGTAGGAGAGTTTGGGAAGCTCCTGAGCCAATGATCCCTTGTTTTTGGGATCTTTTAAATGAAAATCTGCCTGAAATGCCTGTTGGAGAAGATCTTAGAGGTGATCAAGTTTTATTTGATCTAGAACAAGCTTTGGTACCTTATGAAGATCCAATTCCAACTCAAGGTGAATCCTCCTCTACTGCCCTTCCAGCTACTACTTCATTGAACTAGGATATTGCAGAAGCCAATCCAAGGATTGAAGCAACAACTTCTAATGATCCAGCTGTTGATCCTTCTGTTTCTCCTCAAGGAGTTTTTGAATGCTAGATTTAACTTGATAACATGCATCAGACTTCCTCTTTTCTTTTCTCCTTCTAATTTTGTCTTTTGAGTCATCTAAACACTTAGAATGTTTTGACAAGTTTGAGCTTAGACAGTTGAATGATCAAAAACTTGCAACTTTTATGCATATTCAAGTCTTCTATGAACTTGATATATCTGATATGGTATTTATATGATATAAAGAAATTTGACTTTTTATAAAGTTTGTTCCTAAAATTATATTCCAGTACTTAAAATTGTATAAACACTTTTTAAGTGCATAAAAAGGTATCATCATGTGCACATGAAATGTGAGGTTAAAACCTCAGAAGATTGAATTTTAATATTGGAATCCATATTTAAATTCTTTGCTTATTCAATTTTATTTTAAATTTTAGATATCATTTAGAAATAGGTGAGGCATAATTAAGCCTTAAGAGATATCTTAAAATTTGGAATTATATTTAAATTCCATAATTTTCGAATTGAGATTATATTTAAATCTAACCCTGGAATTATATTTAAACTTCATTTTGTTTCAACTAAAGACATATTTAAACCATAAAGAGGTATATTTAAGCCTCCAAATGTGGAACTATATTTAAATTCCATAATGTTCGAATAGAGATTATATTTAAATCTCATCCTAAAATTATATTTAAACTTCATTTTGTTCAAACCAAAGGCATACTTAAGCCTTAAAGAGGTATTAAGCCTCAGGGAGGTATATTTAAGCCTCCGAAATTGGAATTGTATTTAAATTCCATAATGTTCGAACTGAGATTATATTTAAATCTCATCCTGAAATTATATTTAAACTTCATTTTGTTCAAACTAAAGGCATACTTAAGTCTTACAGAGGTATATTTAAGCCTCTAAAATTGGAATTGTATTTAAATTCCATAACATTCGAATTGAGATTATATTTAAATTTCATCTTGAAATTATATTTAAACTTCATTTTGTTCGAACTAAAGGCATATTTAAGCCTTAAAGAGGTATATTTAAGTCTCATGGAGGTATATTTTAGCCTCCAAAATTTTAATTGTATTTAAATTCCATAATATTCGAATTGAGATTATATTTAAATTTCACCCTCAAATTATATTTAAACTTCATTTTGTTCGAACTAAAGGCATATTTAAGCCTTAAAGAGGTATATTTAAGCCTCCAAAATTGAAATTGTATTTAAATTCCATATTATGACATCACAAATAATATACAAAGAGACCTTTATGGATAATACTTTTTCAAGTGGTCTGCATGCCATGAATGTGCTAATCTACTTCCATCTTCTCTAGCAAGAAAGTAGGTCCTAGGTTTGACGATTTCCACTATTTGATAAGAACCTTCCCAGTTTGGAGTTAATTTGTTCTTTTCAAATTTATGAGCAGTGACTTCAATCTTTTGGAGTACCCAATCCCCAATTGCAAAGGATCATAGGTTGACTTTTCAATCATGGAAGAATTTATTTTCCTGATGATATGAATTCATCCTCATCTGTAGATTTGTCTTCTTTTTTCCAATAGATCTAAATCAATGTTTAGAGAAGAAGAATTGTACTCAAAGGTATAATACTAAGTATTGTATGTGTTGATCATAGTTTTTGTTGGTGATACAGCTTCACTTTCAATACTAATGTAAATGGAGTTTCTCCTGTTGTCCCCTAGTAGAAGTTCTAATTGACCACAAGACATGATATAACTCATCAACCCAATTTTTTGATTGATCAGCTAAATTTTTCTTTAGAGAGTTCAGGATCAATTTGTTGGTAGCCTCTGCTTGTCCATTTCCATGGGATGAGCCATTGATGATTTCCAATGTTTGATTTTCAATCTATTACATTCATTTGTGAATCTTGTGGAAAATTGTAATCCATGGTCAGTTACTACAGCAAAGGGAACTCCAAAATGGCATAACACATAGGCATGGAAAAAATGTCAGAACATTTTCTTTAGTAGGTCGGGCCAATGGCTTTGCTTCAATCCATTTAGAAAAATAATCAACTACCAACTAGGTACTCCATTCCTGCTCTTGCTCTTGGAAATTTTTCCATCTAATCCATTCCCTACATATCAAAAGGCCATGTAAGAATAATTGGAGTTTGTGGAGTTGATGACAGTCTTTGTAAAGGACCATAAAATTGGCAACTTTTGCAATGATGAACCAATTGCTATTCATCTTGATAAAGAGTTGGCCAATAATATCCTTGATAGATAACTCTTTATGCCAAGGATCTTGCTTCAGGATGACCACTGCACACACCCTTATGAATATCATCAAGTAACATTTTGATTAACTTTGTCTCAACACATTTTAATAAAGGTTTGGAGAATGATCTTCTATACAATTCTCCATCATGGATCAAATATCGGGCTGATTGCTTCCAAATTTGTTGAGCTCGAATAGGATCACCCAGCATATTATTCTCTATATAGTTCTTCATTTCATCTATCCATGAGGATGTTACTTCAAATATATTTTGAATATGATGACCATATGATATAGCATGCCAGAACCTTTCTTCCAATTCATAATTATTTTCATTTGGCAAACCACCTGAAGCTACTTTTGAATCGGCAAGAGTATTTTTACTTCAATCTATCTTTTGAATATCAAGATCCTCAAAATTCTGCATTAACTTTTTAACCATTCTTAGATAAAGTAAAAGAGGAGCAGAGTGAGTTGAAAACTCACCTTGTATTTGTCTGAATGTAAGTTGAGAGTCACTCTTGACAGAGAGATGTTTAATGTGCAAAACCATTGCCCATTGCAATCTCCTATGAGTGCTTCATATTCAGCTTCATTATTAGACAAATGGAATTTCAAAATGATGCCTTTCATTTCCACAAACACCAAAGATAGAGAATGTAAAACCAAACCAATTCCTGCTCTATTCTTGTCGACTGATCCATCATCTATTTGGGAATTTGTACTACCTCTGAAGATGGAACTTCTAATGGGGTAGATAGGGATTTTTCATTGATTCGGTCATTTTTCAAGAAAGATGTTCCAACCGAAAAAATCAGCTAAAGCTTATACCTTGATAGCAGTTCTTGGAGTAAATGTAATGTCATAGCCACTCAATTCAATGGACCATTTCAACAATCGACTTGATTGGTTTAATTTATGAAATATTTATCTTAGTGGCATATATGTGTATACTGTTATAGGATGAGATTCAAAATAAGCTCGTAATTTTTGAGATGAGATGACTAGCGAGTAAGATAATTTTTTTATATTAGGATACCTGGATTCAAATATGTTTAAAACCTTGCTTACAT
>JAXGGT010001898.1:0-26476 GCA_035583425.1 Marsdenia floribunda | reverse complement strand
TTACTATCTACATGCGATAGGTACTCTGCCTATAGTTGTGCTTGATTACGTGACAACCTTATGTGATTTATTCTACTTGATTTATGCTATTATTTTAATCACTTAAAGCATACACACCAGTGTTCTAGCGTGTGACTGAGAGAACTGAACTTAAGACTTCTTCAGAAATAGATAAGTATAAATTAAAAATGTCGTCTGGCTTTGGAGAGACTAGAATCGGTGGGTTGCTCAGGCGGGTTTTGAGGTCTTCAAAAGCTGCTTGACATTCTTTAGTCCAGATGAAAGATGAAGATTTTATGTTGTGAAGAATTTTGTAAAAAGGAAGAGATTTTCACCTGATTTTGCCAGAAATCTGTTGAGGGTCGTGATGCGTCCAGTTAGTCTTTGAACTTCCTTCACATTCTGGGGAGGTTGCATGTCCAGTAGGGCTTGGATTTTTGATGAATTTGCTTCAATGCCTCTGTGTGATACCATGTATCTAAGAAATTTACCAGCTTCTATACCAAAGGAGCATTTTTTTGGTTGAGTTTCATGCCATGCGAACGAATGGTGTTGAAAGTTTCCGCAAATCATCTAAAAATTGTGATGTTTCTTTGGTTTTTATGAGAATGTCATCAATATATGTTTGTTCATTTCTTCCCATTTGAGTTGCAAACATTCTATTTACCATGTTTTGGAATTCCGCACCTTCATGCTTCAATCCAAAAGGCATGCGTTCGTAACAATACAATCCATGAGGAGTGATGAAAGAAGTTTTGTCTTTGTCTTCTTCAGCCAACTGGATCTGATGATATCCTTTGTGTGCGTCCAGGAAACATAATAGAGAGTGGCTTGATGTGGCTCCTGTGAAACCAATGAGTGGGATGCGATCGGGAGTTTGCTTTCATCAATTCCTCTAGTTCAAATTGCAGGATTTCCCATTTTGATTTCTCCAGGTTCTCTCCCTTAACCCATTTATTTATCTTGTCTAGAAGATCTATCATCGTCTGTAGCTGCATGATGTTCAGTTTCTCTGAATAACGGCCTAGACAGAAGCCATTACAAAAAGCTTCAATGTAAGATTCATTTGTCAGGTTATATACTTGTAGACGTTCGTCATGGAATCACTTGGAATAGTCTGATAATTGCTCTCTAGATCTTTGTCTGATATGTAGAAGATGTGTTCTTGGCTTCTCGAGTGTGCGACTACCAGCGAATCATTGGAGAAACAAGTCGCCTAATTGATCGAAGGAAGCAATGCTCTTGGAGGGTAGAGATGAGAACTAATCTAATGCTCGTCCACCCAAAGAACTAGCAAAGTAGCAGCACAAGAGAAGATCATTGGCGGATTAGGTCATCATCATGGTGGTATAGTGTCTGATGTGATCTTTTGGGTCGGATGAGCTAGTGAACTTCTCCAGTGAAGGAAGTTTGAAATCCCTTGGTGTTTCTGTAGGGAAAAAGAAAGCATCAATTAGAGGATTTGATTTCAAAACATTCCATAGATGTTTGACTGTTTGGGAATTATAAATGGCATTGGACAATGGATCTTGAGAGTTTGGCATTGGTAGTGTTTGGCCAGCTGGAGGAGTTGGATCGTCTGAGTGGAGGTTTCTGGCTACAGCTGGATATTCTGTGATCGTCCAGGTACAGGAGCTGCTCTGCTGGGTGGAATGTTGGAGTCCGGAGAAGATCTGGCTTGTCTTGTTTCTGGAAGTTACATATATTATCACCGGTCTGTTCATCAGCTTGTCCCAGATCTTCCTTTTGTTGCCGAGAGGCAACAAAAGCTTTAAAATCATTCTTATGTGAAAGTAGAAAAGCTAGATCATCCGCATGTTTCGAATCATCCAGAATGTGGACGGAATGTGTAGGAGACATATCTTGTCGCTTTCTCTTTCCTCGAGACGATACGGCCTCTCCAACGGAATAAGTCTGGTGGTCTTTGAGCGAGTTGGGGGCTCTGTGATCGCAGGGAGTTTTGCTGTCATGAACGGAGCTTGAAGAGATTGTCCCAGAGGATGCATACAGCGAGGAGGAATGGATGATGCGAAGCCTTGAACTCAAGGGATGAGTTGCTCGTCTATAAAGAGAGATTGGGATCCATTGTTTTGGGAGGTAGAGGAGGTTCGAAAGATTTGGTGGGCGCCAATTATGATGTGGATCTTAATTTGGGTTGAGGGCAGATCAGTCCTTTCGGTTGACTCTCTCATCTGCTTCCTGAGCAAAGTCTTCTATCCTGCAAAAGCAAAGCCGAAATGGGGTGTTTCCCTGGGCAGCTCCTCTGATGCTTAAGTCAGAATAAACTCAGAGCTCAAATAAAGCAGCAAGAATATAAGAGAGTTAAAGTCCATATACTTGGTCTAAGGATTTCCTGTCATATGTATAGAGTAGAGAAGGAGGAGTTTTATGAAGATACGAATTCTAATTCTAATAGGAAATGAGTTATTAGTTCAATAATAATAATAAATATAAATTCTAATCCTAATAGGAAAAGAATTAAGAGTTTAATAATAATAATAATTAATATTCAAAAAATAAGATAAAATAAAAATGATAAGATAATGAATATTACCAGCTATCATACTTAGTATTATACTGTTATAATGTATAATATTCATTATTTCAAATTTTCTTTAATATTTTAATTTTTTTAAAATAATTGTATAAATTTCATCCATAGTTTGTAATGACGACAATATTAATCGTAAGCCGATAAAATATTGATCCATTACAGGTTCGCGGTTCGAGTGAGGGCAGGTGACACATTTATATTTAAATAGGTTCATACTATAAACTATAAATTGAATCTCCATGAATCTAATTTTAAACCTACAAAATTAGAAAAATTATTATTAATTAAAAATTTTATTTATTTTACTTCTAATATTTTATAATTTTTTGACATAAATATTATTTATGATTGATAAACGCACCATCCTAATTACTACTGCAATACCCTATATATCAATTTTATGCATATGAGATTTTTTATTCTTCTCTATTATTATTATTTTCTCTTAAAATACTTGTATGAATTAATGGATTCCCAAAAAAAAAAAAAAAAAAAAAAAAACTATGTTGAAGTAAATTTTGATTTTTTTTTTTCATAAATTGCCATATTTTCAAGATTGCCATTTAGACTTAATAGGTCTCTCTCAAGAGTCCCACTAAAACTGGACCGACTTTTTTAAAAAACTATTTATTTATTATTTTTACTCATTAAATATTTATTAAAATTAATGCTCTTATTATATATTATACTAAATGTTATATTAAATATTATTAAACATTAGTATTATTTAATATTATCTTAATTTAGATATATTTTATTACTAAGAAAATAAAAATAATAAATAAATATTTTAACAAAAGTGACTTAACTTACATAGGTTTTTTTCGAATTTATTTTTTTAAAATAAAAAATTACAATTAAAAATTAAAATTTACTGTAATTTCTTTATTTTTTGAAAATCTTCTATTTTATTTTTTAATCCTATTTTCTATAATTTTAATTATTTTTTAGGTATTTTGATGTTGTATTTTGATGGAGTATTTTGAGAAAAGAAAAGAAGCATAAAAAATCTCTAAATTGTAAAATTAGTATTTAGTGTGTTGTGTGTAGTAATTAGAGAGTTGCCTTAGCAATACTAAATAAGAAAACATAATTCAGTTGGTAGCTCTCACCCATGATCCAAGAAGGTACAAATTTTAGTTACCTTAAATATAAAAAAGTCTCATATTATAAATATATATATTATTTGATAAAAATTAATGAATCTTTTATTAATTATTTTTGTTTAAAATTTGATTTAAGTATTATGAATATTAATAAATTTAAATATTTCTCTCATTGAAAATTTAAATGATATTATGTGGAAGAGATAATATTTTTTAAACTTATAAGATTAAATCAAACATAATGGTTCGGGTTAAAGTTTTGAGCACAATTGTCAAATGGGTAAGTTCGTATTGCTCTTTCTAATTAAAAAAAAATTAGAAAACCTAACACGATTTTCACCCTTATATATATATTTAACTTAATACAAAATTGTATTGTAATGTTACTCAAAATAATTAAGATTTTTTCTTTGTAACGGATCAAAGGTATTACTACTAATAAATTATACAAATGTATATTGAGAAGAATTTAAATAGATAATCCAACCAAGGATTACGTTGTTTTATTATGTAAACAGAATTCTTCGTACATTTTTAATGTCTTCCTATTAAGCCAGTATAATAAATTTTAAAATCATGTGATATGATGTTATAAAAAATAATTGCCCAATTGTTAAAAATAATTGCTCAATTGTTCAACTAACATCAAATTTTATCAAAAGGTTATACTTTATTCTAATTTAAAAGAGAGATATATAATAAATTATATTTAATTATGTATAGTACTAAAATATAAAAGAAAAAAAGTTAAATTTTATGAATATCTTGAAAAATATTTTAAATTTTTTTTTGCTGAAACATAATTTTTAATTGCTTTAAATACAATTTTTATTATAATATAATATAAAATTAATAGTTGATAATAATTTAATTATGACTAATATATAGAGATACAAAAGTTAGTGATTCATATAAAACATTTAAGGTTTTAATTCAAATATATATTCACATTAAAATAAAATAACTATTATAAAACTAATTATAAAAGAGATGAAAAAGAGAGAAAGATGAGAGAATATATTGCTCTTGCATTTCATTCATCAATCAACAATAGTTCTACAAGTCTTCTATTTATAAAGATACATCTGTGAAGACTTAAAAGACTTAAAGACTATGAAGTAAAGAAGTCAAGAGTATATGAGAGTCTATCATGGATAAAAGACTATGGAGCAAATAAGTAAATAGGACATAGGAGTCTTCAATGGATATTCATATAATTAAATATATTTATAACACTCCCCCTTGAATGTCCATTGTACAAGGAATATGCCTCATTAAAACCTTACTAGAGAAAAACCCAGTGGAAAAAAACCCTAGTGAAGGAAAAAGAGTACACCTTCTCTTGTACACTCCCCCTGATTAGAACATTATATAAAACATTCTAATTTGATGCACTTAATCTTTCAAATGTTGAACCTATGTAAACAAATTTGTCAAGTTGTTACTTCAACGAATCTGTTGAACATCTATATCACCATTTTTTTTTTTTTTTCTGAAGATCATATGTAAAGAAGAATTTTGGTGAAATATTTTGTGCGATCTTATTTAATATATCTTTCTTTCAATTGATCTATACATGTTATATTATCTTCATATACAGGAGTTGGAATCTCTCTTCCAGAGGATAAACCACAACTCACTCTGATATAATGAATTATTGACCCAATAAAACACATTCTTGACTTACTTCATGAATGACTATAATCTCATCATGATTAGAAAAAGTTGTTGCTATAATTTGTTTCATAGAGCTCATAATATAGCAGTATTATCATATTGTAAATAAATAGCCACTATGAGAATGTACTTTATGCGGGTCAGAAAGATAAGCAAGATCATCATACTCATATTAATTGTTCCTTGAAGATATCAAACAATTGGTTTAATTCCAATATCTCTTTGTTGGATACGAACTAAATCTTGCTAATAAATTAATCACAAAAGCTATACCAAGCCTCACATAATTAGCAAGATACATTAGTGCACCTTTTGCACTTGGATAAAGTACTTCGATCAGGACAAAGATGTTCTTCAAATCCTCAAGAAATCAAAAAAAAAATCCCTTTTTGGATCAAGCAAACAACCATTAGGGTACTAAGTTGATTGATGAACAAAAATTTCATCTATCAAGTGCTCGATCTTTACGTCGAGACGAAAAGTTCTTTTGCGGAGATCCTTTATCTCAAATTCCTTTTTCAAATAATGTATTACTTTTGAAATATCTTCAGGAGTTCTAATAATATTCAAGTCATCAACATATCCAATGACTATTGCAAATCTCGAATTTACTTTCTTAGTAAAAACGTATTGATGAATTTGGTTATTTTAGTAACCCACCTTTAATAAATATTTACTGAGACGATTTTGTCACATTCGTCTAAAGTGCTTTAAACAATATAATCTTTGTAATATAATTCTCGAGAACTTGAATTGAATGCTTCAAGCATTCTAAATCCTTTAGGGATTTTCATATAGATATCATTAAGCGAGTCATATAAATAGACTATACTTACGTTCATAGGATGCATATTAAAATGTTATTAGCTGCCAGACTAATAAGATAACGAAACATAATTTCATCCACCACAATAGAATATGTGACTTCATAATTAATATAAAATTTTGCAAAATTCTTGTGCAACAAGTTATGTTTTATATCTCACAACTTTATCTTTCTTATTTTGCACAAATACCCATTTGTACCCTATGAGTATGACATCTTCAGGTGTCCAGATTACGAGTCCAAAAACTTCACATTTTTCAAGTGAGCTTAAATATGTTTCAATTGCATCTTTCTTGAATATAGTCAATCACATCTACGTTGATACTTGTCGACGGATGTAGGTTTATGATCACCATTATCATTCACAATAGCTAGCGCTATATTACTCATAAAAATACTATCGATAAATATTTCTTTTTGATTCAATTGTTTCCCATAAAAACATAACTTATTGAGATCTCATCATTCTCCTCTATTTCAGTATTTTCAGGTACCTGAACTTCTTCTAGAGTTATTCTATTTGTTATGTCTCTTGACACTTCTGGAGTATTAATATGGGCTCATTGAGAACATTTGTTCCCTTTCTTTTATCTTAGAACCAATTAGTTTACTATGCTTCTGGCATGTCATAGACTCATTTTTTTTATTTCACTGGTAGATTGTCCAATTGGAACATAACTCATACTGAGCATTTGTAGCTGGTATATGTGACTTAGTCACTTTATTTAGGTCAGTAAATATATTTGACAGTTTGTATTGTACAATGAGATTATCTTTTAAACTTCAAGTTCACATTTTTTTGTATGGTGATCAAAATATTCCCAATATTATCAAGTTGCATTTTTGTTTTTCCCCTAATATTGAGAATTATGATTTATTAGAATTGTAAAAAGATCTCCAATATCTCTTATGATAGGAGAATCAAATCTAGAATATATTCCCAATCTCCTTTGAAAACTCGTCTTTGTACATTGTGGTGGAGTCATATATCGCACATTCAAATAATTCTAACACGAAAAATATTTGGCTACTGACCATTAGCCAATTGTAAATATGGAGAGTTTATAATAATTGGTAGGCTTGATGTGCACAAGTGCTGCATATAAAATTGCATAGTCCCAAGTAGTAATGGGAAGTTTCATTCTCATAAGCAATGTTCTAACTATTATTTGAAGTCGTATAATAAATATTTAGCTAACTCATTTTGTGTATGAACATGAGCTACAGGATGTTCAACACTTATGTCAATTGATTTATAATAAACATTGCATGCTTGAGATGAATATTCACCAGCATTATCAAGATGTATTGATTTAATTGTATTATCTGGAAATTATGCTCGTAGCCTTATAATTTGAGCAAGTAATCTCGCAAACTCCAGGTTGAACAAACATACATGAGACCATCTACTAGATGCGTCTATTAGGACCATAAAATATCAAAATGATCCACATAAATGATGAAGAGGCCACATATATCACCTTGAATTCTTTCCAGAAATGTTGCAGATTCAATTGCAACTTTAGTTAGTGATGACTTAATGATTAGTTAGCTTTGAGAACAAGCAGCACATGAAACTTCCTTTGATTGAAAAATCTTCAAGATTTTCAATGAGTATCCATTTGAATTTTCAATAGTTCTTCGCATCATACTTGAATTGAGACGCCTAACCAGTCATGCCAAATAGTAAAAGTATTTGAATCAATAAACTTCTGATTTATTGTGGCATGTGTTTCAATTGTACTAATTCTTATGTAATACAAGTAAAAAGAGAACACATTCATTTTCTCTAATACAATTTTCTTATTTGATACAATGCTTATAATATAGAGGTGCTCATTGTTTCCCTCATTTATAGTCTCCACATGATATCCGTTAAAATGAATATCTTTAAAACTCAATAAGTTTCTTTAAGACTTAGTGGAATACATAGTATTGTCAATTTCTTTATGAAATATTGTAATTGTTCTTTCGGAACATTCAATTAATTACCAGGAATTATAATAATCTTCTGGTAATATTATAATTGCTCTTCTAGAGAATTCAATAAATTTTGTACTACAAAACTTGTAGTAACATATGCAACATATTTTGATAAGATATTTCCTCCTATCTTGAAGGATAGTATATGTAGTTGCAATGTCTACAAGACATATTTCTTTATCCATATACTTTAAAATATATATATATATAATAATAAATATTATAATAAAATTGAAATTATTAGGATAATTGCAATATATTATTATATACATACATATATAAAAAAAAAATAAGGAATAACTATTAGGGTAGGGAACAAAGTACCCAAAGCTAATAATATATATAGGATAATCAGGATCACGAAACATTTAAAAAGAAATTAGAACTGGTACTTGGATAAACAGGGAATACCCTCTGAGAGGTTCTAATAAGAACATCAGTACTGTATATACAATTATCAAGACATAAACGTAAACATAAACTTAAAAGAAAAGAAGGGATTTTAAGAAGACATTACAAGAAAACATCGCACTTAACTTTTATATAAACAAAAAACTAAAAACTAAAACAAAGTTTAGAGAAGAACTCAAAAAAAAAAAAAAAAAATTGAGGTATTCTCCTCTTTAATTCTCTCTCTCTCTCTATATATATATTAAAAATATATGCTCATGAAAGTGGATGATATTATGAAATAAAAAAAAAAAAGTATCGCATTGAATTCTGATAAATATGTATAAATCTTTTTTAGAAAAGAAATAAACATAATGATATAAGATAAATATATCTAAAAGATATATTAATAAAAATAAATGCATAGAATTAAATAATAATAATAAATATAAGTTTTAATTTTATTTGTGGACTCTTTCCATCGCCGATTAGGTGATAATTCTCCCTTCCAGATCTTCAAAGTAGTTAGCCACATTCAAATAAGTGACGTCAATACTAACATTGTCCAGATTATAATCAAGATCACCACAATTGACCTTATCATTTTTATCTTTCCTTTTAAGTGATGCTTGATAAAGGCCAGTCAAATGTTTTGTTGTACGACAACTATGAGCCCAATGACCTTTTATGTCACAGCGATGACAAGCGTTTTCAATTTTCTTGATAGATTTTCTTTGTCCACTTGTGCCTTCTTGAAAAACTTCTAATTTTTCTGTATTATTGTTCCACTTCTAGTGGTAAGACATATATCTATGACTTCATCCATTATTATTCGTCACTGTCACATTCTCTTCATGGTGGAATGGAGTAGAACCAATAGAATAAGTTAAAAGATAAATAAAATATGAACTTTCCACTTCTGGTGATTACAAATATTTGGTTAAATTTATAATGACATCTTCTGGGATCATATATCATAACAATATTCATACATTTTTGTTCATATTGTCGTATATGTATAATGCTATATTTTAAGAGGACAACTATCTTCTGGTGGCCAAAAATTTCTTATAATATCTTTCAACTATCTTCTGGTAGTCGAATATTTTCTGCAACTATTTTAGTCGAATCTTTCTTACGACCATCTTATGGTGGTCGATTCAATTGGGTCCTTTATATCCCATTTTTATTTGGAATGACAATGTCTATTGGGCATGTCTTTAATCATTATGACATTGTTTACCAGACATGTCTTAATTAGACGCATCTCAACATCTAATATTCATGAAAAAGAAAATTTTTTTGGTGACTTTGAAGAGCCTCAAATTTTTTATAAAAATAAAATTACATACCTTTTTATTCTTCTTGAGTCAAACCCCAAATTTTAGAATCTTGGATCAAACTTCAAACTTCTTGGTAAAGCTCTCATGGTGGTGTGATAGAGACATATGAAAACTACTACTAAACTATTCATACAAAATTATTAAATAATATGCAGAAACTAATGGTAGAAACTCGTGCTGATAACGTGTTATAAAACTAATTATAAAAGAGATGAAAAAGAGAGAAAGATGAGAGAATACATTGCTATTGTATTTCATTTATCAATCAACAATAGTTCTACAAGTCTTCTATTTATAGAGATACATCTGTAGAGACTTAAAAGACTTAATGACTATGAAGTAAAGAAGTCAAGAGTACATAAGAGTCTATCATGGATAAAAGACTATGGAGCAAATAAGTAAATAGGATATAGAAGTCTTCAATGGATATTCATATAATTAAATATATTTATAACAATAACCTATATATATATATATCAATTAGTATATTTTTTCTAAAAATATCATTAATTAACATATTGTATGAGTTCTTTTGGTTTCTTCGAATGAGATTCTTTTGTCCCGAATGATGTACTTGAGGCTACTTTGGCCTTAAAATTACGTGAATGAAGATTCTTTTCTTTTCAAAAAAAAAAAAAAAAAAAAAAAAAAACTTATTTACTGCTTTAATAATAATGGCATACTAAAATTTTATATAATTCTTTTTTGAAAAAAATTTAAAATTTATTCTCTCTTTCTTTGATTTTATCTATCACAAACTTGTCGAATAGATAAAATAATTTTTTATAACAAGTCCAAGACTCTTATGACCTCTTATCTATGTAAAATAATAGATTATCCACAAAATAATTGATAATATGAGATTTTATTTATTTTATTTATTAAATTATATTCATTTATTTTGTAAAAAAAAAATTACATTTATTTCAAAAGTTAAAAAAATTATGTGAACATTAAAACTAAAACATAATTATCTTGATTCTTTAAAAATTATTAAAAAAAATATATAAATTTCAAATAAATATTAAGAAGAAAAAGAATTACAACTCTATATAAAAGATAAAATAAAAAATATTTAGTAGGTAGGGAATTTTTTCCTTTTTATAGGAAGTGGAAAGAGAAGTTAACATTAGTAACTGACAAAACGTAAAAAACAAATTATAAAATTCTGGTAACTTTCATGATTCTTATAACACATCATATAGCACTCCAAAAAGATGATAAGTTGATTGAAGAGAAGATTCTGCGAGTGATTCCTGAACACTTGTCACTTGATCTGGCATTGGCTTATGAAGACCTTTGCCTATAACTTACCCATTGGGGGTAGAGAGCAAAGGAGAGTTCACATAGACGAGAGTTGAGAGTTGTTTTTTGTGCTCTTAGAGAGAGTTTAGGCGTGAAGGCATAGGCAAATAGATAGTTTTGTGCTAGTGAGTTGTAAATTGGCTAAATGTCGTTAGCTTTAGTGACCTCTATTCGTAGGTACTCAGTTTTCTGTATTTTTCCTTTACTACTTAGAATATAAGTAAAGGTTGGACAGATTAGCTCATAAAGTGTTGTGTACTTTGTTATATTGCCTTCTTTCCACATAAGGTCTAAGAAGTTGAGTATGTTTAGGTGTGCCTCCAAGACAAACACTTAGTGACACCTAACATGAAGGGTAATATACTAAGTCGTCTACGATCTCAAAGGTATCGTTTCTCATTGGATGCTAAAGATCTCAATTCATCTCCAAAAAGTGAAAAACTATCATATGATTAGAAATAATAGAGGAATTGTGCAAATTATAGCCCATCAACCCATCAAAGAAGACAATTTTTTAACTCGTGCTCTTCATTATAAAATTACAATTCAATCATTGTATTAAACATTTCATATTAAGTATTTTTGTCATTATATTTTAATTATCTATAGATTTTTTAATATCTTTGCATAAATATATTTATATCAAGTTCTTAATGAAGTTCTATACGAATTTTGTATTATTAGAATATTATGATTATTTCTATTTGTATAGAATAATAACAGTGATTAATTTAATTAAATTGGGAAACAAAAGTTCACTGATACCGTAAATAGAAAATGACTACAATGTGATAATTCTCATATTTCATAAATATTCGGGTACCTCATTTTTTTACTTTAATTATTTTCTATTTTCCTTACTTATGATAATTATTTTACGCTCTAACTAATTAGAATCAAATTGTGTCAAACTCTTTTTCAAGAGAAAACTTTTTTTAACACCCATTTTTTCATACATTTGAACTTATGTCCTTTCTTTGATTAATTTTTTAGGATTTTTCTTTTTTTTAATTTCTGTCTTTCTTTCCTTCTTTATTTCAATTTTTTCCTTTTTTCTTTTTTCTTTTACTTCATTTCACCTTAATGTATGATTTCTGTCCTCCTATTATGATTGTTCAGGATTGCTAACTTGAACATTAATTAACATATATCATCACAAAGGAGTAAAACTTACATTCATCATATAATATATATGTCATATTTAATTCAAGATATTAATTATTTTAAAAGCGTATATATTACATTATATATTATACTTAATCTAATATATATTGAATTCAAAATATTAATTGATCATCTATATTATCTTTACTCACAATTATAAATAAATATAAAATAATTAAATTGAAAACTTTGTCTCAGACATATATATATATATATATATATGGAAAGTTAACGTTAACTTTCTTAGAATTAATTGATTTCTTTTTAAAGATTAATATATATATAGGAAAATACACATACTGACATGCACAATTTATTTCACATGCGCCCAAAAGGCACGCATTGTGAGCGTTTTGTGGCTTTTTTTTTATATTAATGAATCCATAAAAAACATAAATTAATGGCGCATTTTTCCATTAAAAAATGCACATCCCCTATGCACTAAAGCTAGAAAAGGGGAGGATTTTAGAAATGGGGGCTATTCATAAAGCTTTTTCCAAAAATCAAAGTCATTTAGGGCAAAAGCCCACTAGCTGGGGCTTGGTATGATTATGTATTGTTCAGGTGTTATGGGATATGTAGATCTTGGAAATTTGCCTGAAGGAACCCAAGGAACGAAAAAAAAAGTGTGAAACATAACGAATGTTTGAGTTGAACAAAGAAAATACTTCAGGCTGTGCTGCCATCACCTCAGGTTCCTTTTTCATTGAAATTACCCTCTTTTTTCTTTTTTTTAGAGAGGAAACAGGGAGGTGAAGTAAAGAAAAAAGAAAAAAAAAAAAAAAAGAGTGGGACTTAAATCAAATGTTGAACCAATTACCTACAAGCATCAGTGGGACAATTGAGGGTTCCCTGAGTAATTAATAGAGTGTGCATAGGCTGCAGGAAGACAATCATCTGTAAAATTGAAGTGGAATAGTTTCGGTAAAATTCATTATATATATATATGAATATATTTTTTCTACAAAGAGAGCTGCACGAGGGAGAGGGGTGTTCCTTATGGAAAAAATATAGATAGACTCATTGAGTTTACATTTCTAAAGTATTTTGAGGTTGTAGAACACTTAAACGTGCCATTATAGGGAAATCAGGCACCCCAGTATATGGCTGTTTCAAACTTCATAAAAATAGAAGCAAGGATATTGGAAACACAAAAGTATGTCACCCAAAAAGCAAAAAGAAAACACACTTATATGGAAAAAAGTACAGAAGCATGTTGAAACAATCAACACCTCCAGTCTCTTAGTGTGTTGTTCATGCTATAAAGCATGATTTCCGCAATGTGTGTTGTTTATGTTATAGAACAAGAGTGCTAGAGGATATACTTTTTCTTAATGAACTCTATTACGATTATTATATTCACACTGCAATTATTGAACCTAAACCAATCAAGATTTTGCAGATCTTTTCATTCATTTCCTTCGAACGACCTATATATAAAGAAAAAAATAAGGAAAAAAAAAATCTTAAATGCAAATGACAGGCCAAAGGAAAAAGATTTGGCAAACCTAAGTCCAGAAAAAGATTGCTTTATCTGTACAAAGCGCTTATCATCTCTGAAAGTACTTTTGCCTACAAACCCAATTGGCGTAATCTTGTAGCAATTGTTGAGCATGTAAAGGTACTAGCCTGTCAATTAGTGCTTGCATCATTCTGTTGCAAGCAAATCAATGTTAGGATAAACAAGCAAGTCTCGTCTTCAAAAGATAAAACATAATAACATGTACAAAAAGTTTTGTTTATTATAAGCCCATAGTGTTGTATTCCCTGGAGTGGATGAATGTGGATTCCTTCAAGAAATGAGAAGAATGAAAGATAAAAAATATATATAGATTACCAGATACAGTTCTTATATATGATCTTATTCTTTGTATAATTCTTTGTATATTTGTTTGAGATTTGAGGTGCAAGGAGTGATAAGAGGACAGTATGTTGACTCATGAAACACATCAGGTTTACAATCAATAAGTCTGACATTTCAAATTTTATTTTACTCGCAAACTTTCACTTACCAATAATCCCCCTCAAGAAAAAGATAGTTTGATCACTAATTAAACAGATTAATGCTTTGGGTGAAAACGCATGCAGTAGGTATCTTTCATAAGATTATTCCTTTAGATATCCTTAGTTATGTCCAATCCAGAGACATCAGAAAGAAAAGCGCGTAACCAAATGCAGAGAAAAACAAGTCATGAATAGTGGAAATTGTTAAAGCTGGACTGACTAGTGTTCAGTACATACAAGTTCCCTGGGCCCTCCACGGCAGAAGTTGGAAGCATAGTGAATGGACGGGTATAAATCTGCATAGAAATGACTATATTGTTAAACTAATGGAAGAGGTCAACAAAATAATCAATAGAAAGATATTTAGATAAAGATTCTCAACAACAGAAAAA
The DNA here is from genome assembly GCA_035583425.1 of Marsdenia floribunda. Lineage (NCBI taxonomy): Eukaryota > Viridiplantae > Streptophyta > Magnoliopsida > Gentianales > Apocynaceae > Marsdenia > Marsdenia floribunda. Next base: position 11,732 of record JAXGGT010001898.1, on the reverse strand, counting down.
ACAGCTAGGTATTCTCATTAATCACACAACAATAAATTCCACATAGTGTTAGAAAGGCGAGATTCCCAAGTAAGCTTGCCTGCTATAACAATATTGTATATCAAGCATATTTCTTCATTTTTAAATGGACAAACATCAAAAGGTAAATTGGAAATTTACTCTTATAATTAAATGAAAAAACAGAATCGTGAACTAATAAAATTACATAGTATATCTCTATTTATATTTATACAGTAGAATTGAAGAAGTCAATTTCTGTTTAATGCACCATTTTGTTATTTTCATTATCCCCTGCACTGGAATTTTATATTCTCCCCCATTTAACTGTTCAAAAAATAAAAATGTAGCCTTTATAGATACCTGAATGAAAGAAAACAACTCAAACAGGATACCTCAAAATTCTTTAGTCACCCAGATTCCTGAAACCTTTTAATGCCAGACTAGGACAGGTAAGAGACAGTTTCTGAAGGATGAAACAGTTAAGATCTTGTATTCTCGGAACCCTTATATCCCTCCAGAAGTATTTCTACAATACATTAAGAATGTATAGCTATTATTTTATTATGGGTAGTGAGAGATTTAGTCTTTTCCGAATTGATCAGTGAAGTATCCTGTAATTGCATGCCAAAGTTAGTTCTACTTTTCAGCCAAAAGATAATTAAATATGCATTAGCATAATAAATATTATATGTCACTGAAAAATTCATTAATAATCAGTCAATTATTTATCATAATTGTAAAAAAGCTTTTAAAGGCAACATTGGACGTATTTTCTGTGTCTTTTACTTGTCAATATCAAACTCCTTTCTATTAATTCATGACAGGGCTCTAACCAGAAATTTCTGTTCCAGGGTATATGCAACAGAATCATGCTCAGATGGATACAGGAAATCCTACTCAAGTTATCACCTCATTCCTTTGAAGCTTCTCTACAGATTGCTTATTCTTAGCTCTAATATGGCTTATTTTAGTTAGTATTGGGAAACCTTTTTATGCTAAAATAAGGAGAAAATCTATGATAAACATGGCTGCAAGATCCTAAGGTTTCTGATTATAAACAGATGTGACTTAATCATGGACTTGAACTGGTAAAAGATCTCTCTCTAGCACAATATCCAACATAAGCAAAGCTGGCTGAGAAGTACCTTAGTTTGAAGAAGGAAGATTACTGACCTCAAGGATAAGATCTACCTTCACATCAACATCCAGAAAAGACTCCAAACCAATTGTTTGCCAAGTAATATGATTAACCATTGATGCTGCAAGACGAAATAAAGGCAGGAGGAAGTCTCTCAACGTGCAAGCTTTCATTAATAAATCATTTCTTTGTCCATGAGAATCATAGCATGCCATGAAAATTGTACTGCATATCCGGACTGATTTAGTAACTACAATATCACAAACATGATCTACTGTTCCATTAACGCAACTCTGTCGCTATTCCTCTCATGGAGATCATGTAAAACCCAACAAAAATTAGAAAAGAATTTTACATTTCCTGGTCTAGACCGGAGCAGATACATTCTATACATCCATACTCCAAAGAAAATCTTAACCCATCATCAACAGTAGAGCCTTTGCAGGGGAAGCACATTTATGCATTTAGCAGCTCCAGCTACAGAAGTATCAAGAGTAGAATATCTACTTTTTCAGACTTACCAGAAAAGTGGTCATTCTGGCGCTCCACAAGCTCTGAGCCCTCAAACTGCAAGTTTTAGCAATAATGGAACTAATTAATGATTCATCTTTCGGAAGTTGATTTGTGAATAACCATCAAAGATCTGATTTTCAAATTATTCAGAGCATGAGAAGTAATTATTCTCCATTCTGCTCCTTCAGTAGTGCAGCGAGTTTTTATCTCATTAATTACAAGAATTCCATCAGGTGGTCAAGATTTGTGGTATTTTGGCTAATAACCCCATGATTACATAATTTGTGCTACTGATCACGTGAAAATATAAAATAAGGGAAATTTGAAACATTTGAAGCATATTAATTAAAATGAAGTGTCTTTTACCCTTTTCACAATGAAGACAAAGTAAAATGTGCTCCAAATAACTAAATTTCAGAAATGCTATTTTTCTTCTTGAAAGTTATTTTTGTGGCATTCCATAATTATGCGGGTTTCAAATTGAAGGAATCGTGTAATAGTAGAATACATTTTCCAATACAACAAAGCAATTGTAAGGTATATCAGAACCAAAACTAAAAATCCTTTTTATAATATAAATTATGAATTTTAACTCTCTTAAATGTCTTCTAACACTTGTAGTATATCAACAAAGTACTCATAACTTTTCTTTGTCCTTTTTTTTTATAATTTTTTTTTTTTTTTTTTTTAAAAAAGGCACTTACAAACTCTTATAATATGTGGAAGAAATTCACTAATTTACAACCTTTATTTATGTGAAAACAATGAAATTTCCAAGTCAAATTCATACAATTTATTCTTTCATAAATCCTCCTCAATCATATCCTTGTGCTCATGCCTCAAATGCATTGCTTCATGATTTATTGTGGATGAGCAAGCTATAACATGGCTCCCATAGCTAGACAAAAGGAAACATATTACCCACCTATGTTGTAGTCCTCTAGGGAACAAATCTAAGAAGTATAAGGGCTCCTTTCAAAATTTCCCCATCATCATACTAAAGTAGTTATTTCCTTTAATATGTAATTAAAAATGGCTATAGATACTTTTGCATTACTTCAAATTTTACTTCGGTTAAATCTCTTAAATGTTCCTCAATGTCATTCTAAAGTACCTAGTTCTTTATGCTACTAATACTTGTACTCGTACTTTCTATGCTATTTTGCCCAAGCCTAGTTGAGGAAGATTTACAGAGAGTAAAACGAAAAAATACGCAAATGGGGTTTGAGCATACTATGTGTAATGCTTCCGCCATTCACAATAAAGAGACTAAAGGAAAGAGAGAGAGAAAAAAAAAAACAAAACAAAAAAAAAAAAAAGGAAAAGCCATTCAATTTCGACAAAAGACCCACACCCAAGTTCCATAGCTTTTTTTGGTCCACTATTCCCATCATTGTTTTTGTAGGCTCTTGTACCTATTTCGCTTAGGGGGTTGGTTCACATGTACAACTTTTGTAACTTCATGGTATACCCATAGATTGGCCAGTTCCTATTTGGAAGGTTGCAACAATTTCACTATTGCAATTTCTACTCCTACTAATAGTTTACCGCACTCTTTGTTATTACTAATGGGTCCCAAAGCACAAGGAGATTTTACTTGTTGGAGTCAATTAGGCGGTTTGTGGACTTTTGATGCTGTTCATGGTGCTTTCGAATTAATAGGTTTCATGTTACGTCAATTCAAGCTTGCTCTCTCGTCCAATTTATGTTTTTGTTTTTATGTTCTTGATTTATCCACTAGGTCAATCTAGTTGGTTCTTTCCCCCCCAATTTTGGCATAGCAAATATGTTTCGATTCATCTTTTTTCAAGGGTTTCAGAATTGGACATTGAATCCCTTTCATATGATAGGGAGTTGTCGGTATATTGGGCATTGCTTTGCTATCCACTATTCAAGGTGCTAAGGTAGAAAATACTTTATTTGAAGATGACACTAGTGCAAATACATTGCATACTTTGAACCTATCTTAGGCTAAAGAAAAACTTATTCAATGTTCACTAACCACTTTTGGCCACAGATCTTTGTAGTTTACTTTTTCCAAATAAACATTGATTAATCAAGAGCCGACAGGGAATTCCATTAATAATTGGTTGTTTTGATCCTTTGGAAGAACTTGATGATTTTAGGAGGCCCTAATTACTATAGATCAAACCTATCCAATTTTTACAATGCGATGGTTTGTTGTTCACAATCTAGCCATAGCTACCGTCTTTTTTGAGATTAATATTAGCAATGCAGTTCATCCAACGATAAGCTTACATCCAAATTATAGAGCTATGACAAAATCAAACCCTAATGAAGAAAATGCTAAATTGAATTGTACCATTTATATTGGGGTTATTGCTCATTTTTGTACTTATTATTTTATTTTGCAATTATTTCTTAAATTAAGAATTACAAGCACTCTCTTAGTGCATTCGGAAGGGTCTCATTTCATAATTATCCATGACTGTTTATGTCTCTAGCATAAACACTTGATGAAATTGTGGGGTGAATAGTCTATACTACTGGAAGGATTCCTCTTTAAATTATAGGTAAAATAATTGGTATTCTTGTGATTGTTTTACTAGGTGTTCTCTTTTATCCTTCATATCCTAGATTGGGTTCATCTCTCTAGTAATCAAATGAATTGAGTTGCAGATATCAAAGAATAAGAACTCAATAGGATTTAGGAATGAAAAGCTTTCCTCCCTTTTCCGCCTGACTCTTTGGTCGGCCTCAAGAATGTTGATTTTAAGAATGAGTGATTGCCCTTCTCCAACCCTTATTACCTAACTTGAGAGCAGACAGCTAATGCGTTCCACTTATTGAATAGGGTTCTATGGTTGGTCCATGACCCTTAGATGCGGAAGATGCCCTTGGGGTGATCTCATAGTTCCTATAGGGTGGAGATGATGGGGCAGTCCATGGATTCGCCTTCCTTTTCTTGTCACATTTTGCTCAAAGGGTTGAAGGGAGATGGTGCATCAAGCTATCCACAAAGGGCCATCTTTAGTCCATATTAAGAATGGACAAGGATTATTTTCTATAATTCAATCTTTTCTATTTGGTTCAGATATCATTGAGGCTACAGCTAGCAAAAGGATGTATATTGTGGCCAAAAGTTATGCCACAAAAATGCAAAATATGTTACAGCATGGAAAAGATATGAACTACTATGATGCAAGTTTAAACAGACATAAAAAATCTTCAAAAAGGTATCCCCTCAAGCACATCGACAAATTTCTAGTGGACGATGATATTGAGAAAATAAATTAGTTAGGAACCAATCATCTCATATTCATAATTAGTTAAGCCTAGAACTCAGTAATATTCAACAAAGAACCGAACTTGATCTTAAGGTAATCACCCGGGAGCAATGATGGACAAATGAGAGCATGGATAAGCTGCCAGTTAATCAAAAACATAAGATGGGAGCAAGATGGGAAAACAGTGGAAGAAACGATTGACTATTCACTGATTACAAGTCACTAAAACACTTTTTATGATTCTTTCCTCAAAAATTGTACCCTAAAGTTGTTGATATGGTCTGTAGTTTCATTACATATTTCAGTGGCATTGCAAATAACGATTTGTTGGCATAGGTAACAACATAAACAGATCTCTTAAATAGAATAATTAAATTCTAATGTAATCCTAAGTGCACAAAAAAATGAGAAAAAGCAGAAGCACATACACTTGATTTAATAAGAACAAAAAGTCTTTTGAGCTTCATAAATTAATGATCTTCCTTCTTATTAATCTTCACTTCTAATTACTAATTATCAAATGTTGATAGTAGATTATATAACCATATTAAATATTTCCTTGGATTTTTTTACTTGTTACACATTACAGTTTCACACCCCTTAAGAAAATGCTAAAAATGGATATAATTTTTAAGACAAAATTTCTATCACTATTCTTTCTTTTAAAATGTTCAATTTATAGAAATTTGTTGAAAAGTATTAAGTAAAAACATACAAGGGGAAAAAAATAAAACATATAAGGGGGAAAAAAACAAAGTACTAAATACTACCTTGATTTCTTAAAATCTTCAAAAAGCAATAAGTATGAAAAATTCAAAAAATACAGTAAAAGAAAAGAAACCAGAAAGAGTAATAAACTGGATGTGGTAGGCCAATTGAAGACCAGAAAAATAAGCTACAGTGCAAAAGGAACTCTTGAATTATCTCTCATTTCAGAATTGTTAAATTACCACCAGCACAAAAGGCTTAAACTGATAAAATGGGGTTGTACCCTCACATGTAGATTGAACAAAAATTATCAACAAGAGGCCCACCACGTGAGCAACCAAAAAAATGGAGTAGAAACAATAGTCAAACTCGAGACCTCTTACTCTAATACAATTTTAAATTTTCACCTACTCTAAAGCTTATGATGATAAAGAGGGGCATAATTTGTATTATATATAAAAATTACTTGTATTTAAAAATAAATTAAATTCAACAACCCTCTTGACATGTTAAGTGTAGAACTACACAACACACAAGTTCTAAATTGGGAGGCATTAGTCAACTGCACAAAGCAAATAGTGAGGAAAAACATGATTGTTCATATATCTACCTAGATACATGATCCATTTATCAGATAATCGTTAAGCCTTAATGAACCCAATTATTCTGCAACTTTAGTGTTGGCAGTACATCCAATTGAATAGATGTGAGATTTCCCACTCTTACAGAATAAGGGTATGTTTGGATTAGCTTTTAAAATTAAAATAGCAACTTTATTGAAAACGAATTTTTTGTTTGAAAAAGGTATGTTCAGTATATAGGTTTTACAAGAATGTAATGATAAGTTTTGTAAGAGAATGTTTTTCAGGCAAAATTGTATAGTATTATTTTATTAATTTTAGAAAAATATTTTAGTACAATGGGCCTAAATAAAAGTGTATAGTATTATTTTATTAATTTTATAAAAATATTTTAATACAATGGAACACACTATTTTGGTAGATGTTGATGAGGTGACAAGCCTATTTTTCTCATGTTGTATTGGTGGAAGACAACTCTTTCTTCTAATAAATGGTGTTCAAATAGAACACTTGTTAGGGAACAAATTTTGCTCACTCAACTCCAATTAAATTGAAATCCAAACACGCCTTAAATCTTTCAAATTGCAAAAGGTCTTGAAATCATTATCTTTAAGTTCAACCAAAAGCCCCCCTTTCACACCTATATCACATATTTTCTGCATGTATGGCCAATTATTTAACGTGAATTATTTAGCATTCTTTTTGGAGGGTAATTAGATTTTTGTTAAAGTTTACAAGAGAAACAGTTCATCAACTGAAAGACTTAAACAAAATATAGGTCTTTAATTTCCCAGGCATAGTCTATAGGAACAATTGTTATAGCTATGTTTCCTGTCCTACTTTGCAAACCCTCCATTCAGCTGAAAAAATTTGAATTGAAAATGCAGAGAATTCTCTCTTCAAATTTCCAAATAATGAGGGAGTATGAGAATAGAAGCCGAAAAACTAGCAAACTTCAAGGTTCTGCTGATTAGGTCTGCTGTTGGGATGTAGAGGTCAGGAAGTGAGCATGCCATATTTTGTTGATATTAAGTACTTCGAATTTCCTTACCTGAAGGAATATATGGTCTGTACAATGCTACAGGAAAAAAATAAGGCATGCTATAATTTGGCCAACTTCTGATGGTATTTTTCCCGGACTTCCAAAACATAAGAAACAGCAAATAGTATATACCAAGAAGGATAACTTAGAATCTGCTCAAAAGTAGCTTTGCGTATAGTGCCTGGTAAAAAGTGCTAATATAAAATCATATCCAATGCATATTAGCAAGCCATAAAATGGAAAACCTGATAGGAACTGTAAATTTCTTATGGAGAGTTTAAACTGTCTGAATTTTGGAATGATGTTACCAACTTTTTCTATTTCACAATGAACCCATTCCTGACAAATGTATTGCTCATTGCATGAGTTCTTAGCATAGATATTGAACACATCATCAATTGTCAGTCCTACCAGATATGCTCCAATTCACTGTCAGTTGATACTCAGAATAAAATTAATTAATTAATTAATTTAAAATAAAAAAAAAAAAAAATCATATGATTCCACAGCTAAACTGAAATAGCTATGGAGTATGGAAATTGACACTAAGTTTCCAATTTGTTCTCTTTGTTTAATGTCTTTTGCATGAAAACAAGATTACCTTGCAAGAAAGCATCTCCACAACACAATCTTCGGCTGTTGGTGTCACTTGTAGGTCCAAAACAGGGGCAACCTCAAAATTCAAAAGTTGAATTTGGGGCAAAACACACCTACAAGTAGTGATAATGTACTCTGAAGCTATGATGATTTATGAATGATAAAACAGATTCAGCAATTTGTTTGCTTATCAAAAAAATAATAATTTACCAGGGAAAAAAAAATTAATGGTGGTTTATTATTCTGTAATTTCCAGAAAACACAGCCGATAGATGTGTATTCTATAAAGCAAAACATATATCTAGAATCAAAATTACATGATGAACAGTAGATAAAAGTTAAACGGAATGCAGACTAAATAGATCAAAACAATATTATCACAGACCAATTCAAGGATACCAGCAAAAAATTGTAATTGAATAATTGCACCATTGTCAGTTGAAAAACATACAGTTACGAGGCCATAGATTTTTTAGCTTATCTAGTTATAAATGCGACCTGCTAACAAGCATACAGACTTAAGTATATGATGTAATTTCAAACAAAGTGCAGGTGTGAAGGAGAACAGGCCCTATGCATATCCATCCTTCATGTTCTCCCTTGCTTCTCACTTAACTTTAGCCTTGAAGAGGGTCGAGAGAAGTTGTTTGGGAGAAGTCACTATGGGAATAGCTTTCTAAAGCATAATGACATTTTTAAAACAAAAATATATATATATATATAACAGTGATTTTTTTCACACTGAAAAAAAGTACCTTTTCCAATTTTATTTTCACTTAAGAAAAGGCTGAAGCAACTATCAACAGAGAAAAGGCCCTTAATTTATGAAGAATAAAGCCTTAAGTTATCAAAAACAAAGAACTTCATCTATAACCCAAAATGTTACCCAAGAAGCTGCTAGAAAATAATAATCTAAAAAAGAAAAGAAAAAAGCGTAGACCAGGACACAAACCTGTACATATTTGAATCAAGGAACTGCACACTTTGCAAGGCCCTTGTGTTCAATATTGAATCAACCCCAGAGGGATGACTTAGAAACTCACTTATGTGAGACTCCCTCTTCCCTCCAGGATCAACATAATTGGGAAGTCTAATTCTTTCCTTCTTTCTAGCACATAACTTTGCTCTTTTGGCATTTGATTCGGATAAATTTGCTTTGATAACTCCAGCCCTCTTTCTGAAACAAATTTGTTAACTAAGCTATTGCACAAAAAGCCAGTAATTTACTTCATTCAATTGACAAGTACTACAGAAATCACTAAGAAACTTAGCAATCCTGTTCCAATATGGTAGAAAGATACTGAAGTTCTTTACATGACTAATCTGACGTACATTTTTAGCAGAATTCTAACCTTCTACCCAATAATAACCCTGAGATGTGCTGATAAACTTCTAAGACCGGTGTCCTGAATCACTAAGCGTAAAATACCAACACTGAAAAGAAATGTGAAGCCCAAAAAACCGCAACCCAGCAACTGCTAAGAAGTATCTTTCCTTACTTCAATTGCTAAAACAAACATTTAAAATCGAAAATTGAAAAGAAGAAAGAACAATAAAATACCTGACGCTGAAGAAATGTAGGGAGATAACTGTAGGAAATGAGGATCCTACAAATTCAAGTGTTCTCATCATTGCTCAATATGATAATGTACGGTTGTTCGATACCATCTTCTACCAATCTACTTAAAATGAAATGGTGGATACCGAAAAACGAAAAGATTTTTCCCAGCATTCAAAAAAAATAATGGAGGGCTCAAAATTACTACCACCCTCGAAATTATCTGTACTAATTGTTCTACCTCCTCCACATAACAAAGGTTTCATCTTTTACGAGAAATCAATTAAGGATAACCTTAACACATTTTAAATTAATGTTTAAAAATTTATCTATTATGAAATTTGTATTGTCTAAATCAATCATTTTTTTAATAAAAATTTTAGGTACTTTTATTTTCACATGGCTTCGTGAAACTATTAGCAATTGAATTAAACTTTCTTAACTTTAAATCAAGCACTCTTCTACATAATAAAATTGTTATCTAATTTATTAATTATAAATGGAAGATTGGCATGTTTAGTCCTTAACATTTGAAGTTTTGGTAACTTTGGTCCTAAACAATTTTTTTCAATATATTTGATCTTAAACATTATATATTTTAGTATGTTTGGTCTTTTATGACCAAAAAGCTTTTTATAAATAGTCGATTGGCAAGTTTAGTCCCAAACATTTGAAGTGTTGGCATGTTTAGTCCCAAACATTTTTTTTTCAATATTTTTTGTCATAAACATTACATAATTTTTTATATTTGGCCCTTTATGACCAAAAAACCCTTTAATATAAATAGTTAACGATTAAAGTTTTTGTTGACCGATCACCAAAGGGTAAAATAGTCATTTTGAGTTATAATTAAAAAAAAAATGTGACTATTTATAAATTAAACAGGTTTTTCCTACTTTGAATATCTTTTTTTTCCAAAATAATTATAATATATTTTATATTTCACTAATATTATTTACGTCATTTCTTTCTAAAAATAATTTTCATAATTTTTTTTTTTATTTTGATAATACCTCTATTTTGTTCAGTTTCAGTAATATTATCAAAATAGAATTATTATTTTTAGTTCTATTTTAAGTATTTTGATAGAAAAAGCTATTTTAATATTATCAAAATAGCTTGAAAATAGTTCTATTTTCTATTTTGATATTTTAGTTCTATATTTTCTTCTTTTTTTTTATTTTGAATATATTTCTATTTTAGAACAAAATAGAAATATTATCAACCAGCTTTTGATAATAGTTCTATTTTGAACTATTTTATTTTTTCTATTTTTTCAGTAATATTATCAAAATAGAAAAGATTATAAAATTTATTTTTAGAAAAAAATGACGCAAATAATATTACTGAAATATAAAATATATTATAATTATTTTGGAAGAAAAAAGATATTTAAAAGTAAATAAACATTATCAAAGTAGAAAAAATATGTTTGATTGATAAATAGTTACCTTTTTTCTTTTTTTCTTTTTCAAAATCACAACTCAAAATGACTATTTTATTCTTTTGGTGATCGGTCAACAAAAATTTTGATCTTTGACTATTTATATTAAAGGGTTTTTTGGTCATAAAGGACCAAACATAAAAAATTATGTAATGTTGAGGAAAAAAAATATATTGAAAAAAAAAGTTTAGGATTAAACATACCAACACTTCAAATGTTTATAACCAAACTTGCCAATCGACTATTTATAGGGTTTTTTTGTCATAGAGACCAAACATACCAAATTATATATAATGTTTAGGACCAAAGATATTAAAAAAAATATTTAGGACTAAAGTTACCAAAATTTCAAATGTTAAAGACTAAACATGTCAATCTTCCATTAAAAATTTACAATAAAATTATTCTATAAAATAATAAAACAAAACTAATTTCGATTTACAATTTCCCTTAATTTTGCCCCCTTTCCTATGTGGAGTGGAGAAATTCCCCCATTCAGTTCAGTCCTAACTAAATGGATTTCCCCAAAAACAGGAAAAATGTTTCAAAAATTTCAATTTCATGTCTTTTATAAACAATATTTAAAAAAAAAAATAAAAAATAAAAAATTAATCTCATATTTTTTAATCAAAAATTATAAATTAATAAATTAATTCACTAAATAAATATAATCTAAAAATTTAAAAGCAAAATAAAATAAAATAGAGACCAAACTCTCTATATGCGTTAAGAAGACATAGCTTAGTTGATAGTTACCTCAGTTATTATTCTAGAGTGTCTCAAGATTTCAAAAAAAAAAAAAAAAAAAAAATCTCTCAACATGCAAATAAGTTAATGGCTAAATATTTAAGGGTGTATTTGGATTGGAGTTTTTTTTTTTTTTTTTTTTTTTTTTTTGTTTTT
>JAXGGT010001876.1:0-21612 GCA_035583425.1 Marsdenia floribunda | reverse complement strand
TAATTATTAATTATTAAAAAACTGAAAATAATAATCAGTGAAAAATAAATCTAAACAAATAAATAAAATTAACATAATCAACAACTATAATCTTAGAAAATGAAACAAGAATTAAAAAAATTATCAATAGTACTCCATATTTAATAAGAAATTGATTCAGATGGCACTCTACTGTATAGATATCAAATAAATTGGTAAATGATACAGTCTCATGAAAGCAAAAGCAAACCAATGGAAACATGGAGAAAGAGAACGCATGAGATGAGATCTTAATAAAAAGATAGAAAATGACTTCCAGAGCTTAATATACATCTAAGCTTCATACATATTCTTACTTGGACATCTCAACTCAAAGAATGCAAGATATGGTCTGAAAGTACCATTGAACAAGCACACCAATATGTTTCCAACAACCCACTGGCATATGTTCCTCTTCTCAAACAACGTCCGATGTGCCATGAATTAATTAAATAATTTTCTAATTTGTTGAAGCTTATAGGATTGAAAAGAAGAACTAACAATGTTATTCGATATTGAGGAGATCTATGAACATCAACAAGCCATAATTAAAAAAGATTATCTAACTGATCCTTTTTGTATTCCCAGGACTTTAATAAAATGTGGAGACATATGTTGCCATTCTTCTTTTCCTCTATTACAGAAGGAAGCAAGATAACATTATATCAAAATCTAGACATGGATCACTAACAAGAAAACTATATCAGCAAAATAAATTTTTCAAAAATCTTAAAACTTTGGATTAAACTGATTATCAAGTTTCTCGATGTTGGTATCCACTATATTACCTTAAAAAATTTGTTGAATGAGAACATCTTCTATTTTGGTACCCACTATAAGCAGTTATCATTGAACAATTTCTATACCAGTTTGCTACTGAAATCGTGAAAAACCCAAAGAAACAACAAAATTGTGAGAAAAAAAAAAAAAATCAAACTTTCTATACTAAAACATGGAATTAACACAAACCTACCAAGAAAATATATCCAACTCAACCAAAAAGCATTACAAATAGCATTATCACAAAACAATTTTTAAAAATAAAATACCAACAACTTCATTCACCGAATGCTATATCAAACCCAGAAAAAACCAAACCTTGGAATGAAGCAGTGGAAGAATATTTTATTGAACAACCCCAAATATAACTCAAGAAAGATTTCTTCTTCAGCTAGAGAGAAAGATGGAGAAAAGAAAAATAAAAGAAGAGAGAAGAAAAAGAAAAGAAGGAGAGAAAGGAGGGAAGAATCAAGGAGATGAAAATAAAAAATAGAAACCCAGAAATGCACACGGCTTTGTTAATGCTAACAAGGCAAAAATGCACATACCATGTGCATTTGCAGTGTACATGTGACATTTTAATTTTAAATATTAAAATAATTGAAAACTCAAGTTGATTGTGCGTTTTTATAGTAAAAATGCACATGAGGTATGCGTTAAAGCCAGAAAGGAAAATGGGTTTTCAAACAAGGTTAATCATAGAGTTTTATTAATAAACAAAGCCATTTTAGGTAAACACCTAGATATTTGTGAAGGGTTGAGTGAATATGAATGTAGTGTGATTGTTGCGGGGGAAGGTGTTTAATCTAGAAGGATTCAAGGCTGCAATGGGGAAGTCGTGGCATTGCGGTTCGTTCTCTATTAACGAATTGATGAGGCTTTCTATCATATATTTTTCCCTCTCAAAGAAACGTCGAATTTGTTCTTGATAATAGTCCTTGGACCATTGAAAATCTATTGGTTCAAGTTAGACGATGGCAACGTTCTAAACAATGGCAGTTTAAAGACATGGAGAATGAGAACTTTTGGATTCATATAACAAGCTTTCCTAGGTATTGCTACACTATTGATGCTAGTTTGAAATTGGCAAAGTCCTTCCCTTCTTGTAGTGAATACCAGTTACAAGAGAACAGATTGAGTGGATTGAAATATTTTCGATTACTGGTTCTAATTAATATCACTAAAGCCCTACGGAGAATTGTTTGAATATGTACACCTGGTTGGTACTATGTGTCTGCTGTCATTGAATATGAGAGATTGCCGAATTTTTGCTTCTTCTGTGGTGTCATAGGCCACCGTTTTTAGCTTTGCAGTAGTATGGAAGGGTCTGCTAAAGAGGTGAAGGATGTATTTCTCGTTTGGTCCATGGATGGGAGGGGTGGATAACATTCAATCTGCTCAACTTTTTGATGTTAAGATCCACATAATTTTTCACTGAATCAAGCAGACATAGGTGATCAAAATGAGAATGGAGGATAATTTCACCATCAATAAGGATAAGCGTGATCCTTCTGCTATTTCCACTCAACCAATTTCCCAAGTTGCGATGGAAGCAAAGACAGTGAATCAATCTCTTGTTCTTTCTGAGGTTCCTAAACAAATCGCGCCTCAAAAACATGATTCTTCATCTGACATTCCTGCAGGTGGTTTGGTATGTAAATTCAGTGTCCCGAAAAAATTAAAAACATTAATGGTGGAGGCTGCTAGGCAGCCCCGTCGAGCATAATGAGTTGTATGAGTTGGAATTGTTGGGGTTTAGGTTCACCCCATACAATTCAAGAACTTAAGGACTCATTTGGCTTACAAGGTTGGATATTTTATTTTTTGATTGAAAAAAAATTAAGACCACATCATATGACTTGTTTAAATTTCAATTTAGGGTTTAATAATGGTTTTTTTTGTTAATCGTGTTGGCCTTGGTGGAGGACTTGCCCTGCTATGGAGGGATGAGGTAGATCTCCATGTTCTTAATTTTTATATGGGACATATTGATGCAAAAATTGTGAATTGGGTGGATGATACAACATGTTTTTTGATTGGTTTTTATGGCAATCCAATTGTTTCTCAACGTTCAAATTCTTGGGAATGGTTAAGACGAATTGGTATGGGTAGAATTCAACCATGGTTGGTGCTTGGCAATTTTAATGAAATTATGTATCCTCAGGAACCAACTAACAAAAAGTCTAGACCGGGGTGTTTAATGGAAAATTTTCGATAGGTGGTTGATGATTTAAACCTCTCTGAAATACCATCACAAGGTACGAATTTCACTTGGTGTAATTGTCGAGCAAGTGGGGTGTCCACTTGGGTGAAATTAGACACGAGATTTGGGAATGGTGAACTCCTAAATATAAGAGCTCATATGTTGATAAATGTTATCCTAGAGGGTACTTTTGATCATTCAGCTTTACATTTAAATTTGGTCCCTTCTTTTCAATAGCAATTTCATACACAAAGGAGACCGAAAAGATTGGAACCATGGTGGTATTTGATGCTAATTGTACAGTTGTGGAACAACTTTGGTTGGGGAATCAAAGTGAACAGCTAAGGGCTTTTCAAAATATTCTTGGAGGGGGGTCAAAAGTGCTTTATTGGATTGGATTCACAAGAAATTTGGTAACATGTCACGGGAACACCCTCAAATCATTTACTGTGGGAAATATGGATACTAAATGCATTAGGGAGGCATAAAATCGAATTCAGTATTTATTGGGGGTTGAAAATGAATATTGGAGACAGAGATCAAGGTCAAATTGGTTGCAAAGTGGGGATCAAAACACTGCATATTTTCATTATCATGCTAATTATAGATGTCAAAGAAATCAAATTCATGCAGTAGTGGATGATAATGTGCTCAAAGTCACGGATCAGAATGGGATATCTAGGATAGCCAAACGATTTTTTCAAGGTCCTTTT
The DNA here is from genome assembly GCA_035583425.1 of Marsdenia floribunda. Taxonomy (NCBI): domain Eukaryota; kingdom Viridiplantae; phylum Streptophyta; class Magnoliopsida; order Gentianales; family Apocynaceae; genus Marsdenia; species Marsdenia floribunda. The sequence continues at coordinate 17,898 of JAXGGT010001876.1, read as the reverse complement.
AGCAGTGCAAATGAGGAGGTGATTATTATTATTATTTTTTTTTTTTTGGAGATGCTTCATTTCGATCTATTTCTCAACAACAACAAGATGCTTTAAATGTGTCGTTTACTGCCTTGGAGGTTCAAGCTGCGTTGAAGGAATGTCATCCTACAAAAGCCCCAGGTCCAAATGGTTATCATGTAGGTTTCTATAAAACTTATAAGCAAATTGTGGGTAATGATGTTGTTAAAACAATTTTGGGTTGTTTGAATGATAAATGAATGTTAGGGATTTAAATGACACTTTTATCACTCTTATTCCTAAACTAAAGAAACCCACATCCATGAATGATTATCGTCCCATTAGTTTATGCACTGTTAGTTACAAGATTATTTCCAAAATGATTGCCAATGGAATGAAGAAGGTACTAGATAGCTTGGTTGATGATTCTCAGAGTGCTTTTGTGAAAAATCATTTGATTACTAATAATATTGTTGTCATAGTGGAGGCTTTTCATTGGTTTAAGTTGGGTAAAGGTAGTCCTAATTTGGATGTGCGTAATCTTAAAATTGACATGTCTAAACCGTATGACATGGTTGAGTGAAATTATCTTGTTTGGATACTCACACGTATGAATATTCCTCCCCGGTTGATAGAACTCATTTCAAGTGTATCTCTTTGGTAAATTTCAGGGTTGTAGTTAATGGCATACCATTTGACTGCTACAAATCTACAAGTGGTATTCGCCACGTTGACCCCCTATGTCCATATTTGTTTATTTCATGTACATAGGGACTCTCATGGTTAATTCATAAGGTGGTTCAACGAAGTGCCTGGTGAGGCCTTCAAATGGGTATAACAGTGCCTCAGGTATCCCATTTGTTTTTTGCAAATGGTTGCCTATTTTTTTTACGAAAGATCACGTAGGGGGTTTAGATGTTATTCATGGTGTATTGGATACTTATGCTAAATTAAGCCTCATGACAAAGGATTAATTTTCACAAATCCTCCATTTTTTTCCCCAATCCAGTATCATCTTTGAGATGAACTGAAGTTGCACAATACTTGAATGTTTCAATTGGTGATGGTTCTAGGAAATATTTGGGTTTACCTTATTTAATGGGTCAGTAAAAGAAACGAATCTTTTCTTATATTACAAAGAGGTTTGGAAAAAAAAAAAAAAAAAACCCCATGGTTGGAAAGAAAAACTTCTTTCTAGTGGAGGGAAGGAAATTCTAATCAAATCTGTTTTGCAGGCAATTCCAACATATGTCATGTCTATATATCAGCATCCTGAGGGTCTTTGTTAGGAATTGTGTACTATTATTCGGAGGTTTAATGGTGGTGATGGAAAAGGTTTTTCATGGATGGCTAGGGATAAGGCTTATCGGCCTAAATGTGAAGGGGATTTGGGATTTAGGGATCTTGGTTTGTTTAACCAAGCGTTGCTTGCGAAGCAAGGTTGGAGGATCCTTCAAAACCACATTCTTTGGCGGCTAGGGTATTAAAACATCAATATTTTCCACAGTGTGATTTTATGAATGCATCAAGTGGTACACAACCTTCTTTTTTATGGAGGTCTTTTCTTCATGGTAGGGACTTGTTAGCTCAAGGGGTTAGGTGGCGCATTGGTGATGGCACTAGAGTTAGGGTTTTTTTTTTCGGATTCTTGGCTTCCTGTATCATTCTCATTCAAACCTATTTCTTAAGGCTGTATTTGAATTACCATTATATTTAAAAAAAAAAATGGCTTATTCGAGATAAACTTTTATTCAAAATAAATATTGTCTATAATTTTTTTTAAAATGAAGTTTATGTTAAAAAAACTTGAGGTTAAATATATAGATTTTATAGTTTATAATGATTATTTATGTAAGAAAATGTTTGTTTGGGAAAATGTGTGTAATATTATTTTATTAATAATATATATTTTTTAAATAAGATGGATCCACAAATTTTATATGTGTGTTTTTGAAGAAATAAATTTTAATTGAAAAAAAAATATTGTCCAAATATATTGGTTATTAGAAAATGAAAATTTTTTACTCAATTTTAATACAATAAAAAATCAAATACAGCCTAAAAATCTGAAAGCAAGTAAAAAAAACAAAAAGGAAATGATATATATGTGCTAAAGAGGATATATGTACATTACATCAACTTTCAAATTTGACCACTATCATAATAATGAAAAATCCCGCTAAAAAAGTTTCTCTTCCATATATACATCTTCTCTCTCTCTCTCTGCCATTTTGCAGCTGCAGAGATTAGGTTTCATGATGCAAATGGAATCTTCTACCACTCTCTTCATCCCTTACCTTCTCTCTCTCTTTCTCAACCTTAAGTAATAAGGAAGGAAGCAGCAGCTAGCAGAAACTAGAAAGTAGCTGATTCTGCTCCTACTCTGTACTCTGCAGTCGTCAGCTTTTTCCCATCAGTCAATGGGCTGCAATGCAATGCATGGAGAAGGGCGGGGGCGGGGGGGATTAAGGGCATTTCAGTCATTTCATTCCTCATTAAAAGGTGTAAGTTACCAGAATATAATTAAAGAAGATCCCTCCACGAGAATCAAAATACTGGATTCGTGAATCTCAATGAGCTTAATAACGGAAACTGCCAGTTCTACTCACCACTAACTGTACGGCTTCTATCAATTTGATGTGAAATTTAATTTTTTTTTTTGCTAAATAAAATTTAATTAATTATTAACGATATATATTTGATAAGAGTTTTTTTTTTTTTTTAATATAATTTTGAGTTGTCAAAAAAAGCTCAAGAAGACTTAGCTAAAAGTTTTATTTATGATTCAAAAAAAAAAAATAATTTTGAGTTTCTTGATAATGATTTTGAAAAAAAAAAAAAATTTATACAAATCTTTTACATCTAATATAACTCAAATCAATGATATTTTAGTCATAAGTAACACTATTACTACTAAAGTAATCACTTCTTGTCGATTTTAAAAAAAAAAACAATGAATTTCCATTTTTTCTTTTAGGAACAATGAATTTACATTTAGTAAATTGTTATTTAAATAATATTTTATTTTATAAAAGATAATTTTTTAGTTTAATTTTTAACAATTTTTAATTACTCAGATTAATTTTAATTATTTTTTAAATTAATTAATAAATTAATTTTTTAATCTAATTTTGATTATCTAAATTGATATTTTTATCAATAATTATCAAATTTTGATCAAAGTTTTCACATATGTCATGCACATAAAGGGTTGAAAAGAAATAATAGATTGTTAGAAGATCTAAATTTATTAAAGCTTCTTTTATTCCTCTTATAAAATTTTAAAATTTTGTTACGTGAGAAAATGCTCCTCAAAATTAAATTACCTAAAAAGAAATAAAATTAAAATAAAATGATTGTTTTGTTCTTTAATAATAATACTCTAAAATATAAAAATTTCAGTCAAAATTCTTTAATTTTTTATCAAAATGATTGATTTGGACAATCAAAATTAAATAAAAGATCAATTTATTAAAAAAATATTTAAATAATTAAAAATTTAAATTAGTCAATTATGTTTATATAAATAACAAAATTATAAATATTATTTTATTATTGTAGTCTCTTCCTCAAAAACAATAGTTTAATACATAAAATTATGTTTTTTAAAAAAAAATTATAATTATGACATATGTTTGAAAATGTATTTAATTTTAAATTTGAAGTGTTTTTTTTTTTTTTTTATGGGAACTATTGAGCAGCTTTTACTTTTTTTATTCTTTTTTCATTTTGGAATAAGCTGACATAATTATGACATGTGTTAATTATTGTCCAAATAACATAACTTCTTTTTTTTTTTTTAATTGAAATAGGTTGCTTTAAAAAAATAATAATAAAAATAAAATATATTACTCAAATATAACTTAATACTTTTAAAGACCCATTTGGTTTACATAATAGTGTTAAAGGTACACGATTGATGAAATTTCTTTGTGATAAGGACTTCATTGGCCAAAAAATAAAAATAATTATAAAATTAAAGAATTTAATTGACAAACTCTTATGTATATAGGGATGAAATTTATATTATATATATATTCGTAATATTGATGTTGGATCTACTAAAACATTTTTATAAGACATTATTTAAGATACTAATAAAATTAAAATATGTGTCACTTTAATTAAATTAAAAAATTAGCACCGTTAACTTCTACTGAATTAATATTTACATATGGTTTACAAAATATTTTAATTTTTATTATTATTTTTTTTTTAAGTGTGAAATATTGTTCATAACAAATAAAAAGACACAGGTCAAGAAGGTGTAGCTTAGTTGGTAACAACCTCACTTACGATCTGAGAGGTCATTAGTTCAAGACATGATAGAGGCAGAATGCCTCAAATTAATATGATATATAGTTAATGAAACAAATTATTGGTAATAATTAATTGGAAAGAGGAGGAATACTTTACGATTTCTTTTATTTGTTGCAAATAAGAAATCATATACTCTTTAAGAATACACAAATTGATATGTCCTTTGATTAAAAAAAAAAATTAAAATATCTTTTGATCTTACTTTTATGCCATAAGAATAATTAATAAATATCAGTTTTTAAGCATTAATTATAGGGGCATTAAGGGAAAAAAAATCAATAAATACACTTTGATTTTTTTAATGTGACAAGTAAAAAAATAATAATAAAAAATAGAGGGAGTATTTAAATTTTCTAATTCCACTCATTTAGTATTACTTGCTTTAGTACTCTCTCAATTTCTTTACTTGTCATCTTATAAATATCACACTCTTTAAAGAAAATGCTAAAATTTGATATGTCTTTTGATTGAAAAAACTAAAATATCACTCGAGTTCACATTCTTCTATAAAAAATAATTAGTTAAATATACCTCCTCCCTTTTTTTACTTGTCACAAACAAGAAAACGTATGCATTAACAAAAATATAAAAATTGATAAACTTTTAATTGAAAATAATAAAATATCTTTCTTCAATGAAGAATAATTAGTAAATATGAGCTGTAAAGTATTAATTATAGGGTATTAAAGGAAAATTATCAATAAATGCATATTAATTTTTTGATGTGTGATAAAGAAAATAAAGTTTGAGTTTTCTCCAATATGACAAGTAATAAAAAATGGTGAGAGTGCTAGTTTTGATCATTAAGTAATTAAGGGGCATTAAAGAAAAACAAATGTTACTTTAATTTTTATAATTGTTGATTTAAAAAAACTACGCCCTCCCTTTTCTTTACTTGTTGAGAAAAATTGATTTTTTTTTTTTTTTTTTCTTTTTCTTCGTCACAATTAGAAAGTCAGTGTATGTTTATTGATATTTTTATTTTACTATATTTATAAATAATATTTTATAATTTATACTTACTCATGTTTTTTTTTTAGATATTCTATTACTTTTCGATCAAAATATACGTAAATTTTTACATTTTTTTAAAAAGTATAATAATTTGTTAGTGACATTTTGAAAAAAAAAAAAAAAAAAAAGTGGGAGTAATTGAAATGGAAGATCTAATATTATAATAGATAAGATCACTATATGAAGCGAGAAGAATGTGACAGAGAGATGATCACTGATCATGATCCTGACTTAGACAGCGCCGTCCAACGGAGGGAGAGTCCGATGGATGAGCCGGCCGTACACGTTGACACCAGTCACCAGATGTACGTCATATACATATACATACATATAAGGCAGAGTAGGGTTTGAAATGTGAGTATGGTATCTCTGCTAGCTGCAAGTTGAAGTCGCAGAAAGCAACAGACAGACAGACAGACAGACACACACATATATATATATTTACTAATACAAGTCTAAATCATTGTATAATCTCTCTCTAGAATATGGCTGCTCATGTAATCATTCTCTTTGTCTTCAAGAACTTGTATAAATTTGCTCCCTTGCTTTTACTCCAAGCACAAAGCTCTAGCATCTAGCTCATAGACATTTTAATATACTTCCTGAAATACCCTGCTTTAATATATATCCATGGCCACCTTCTTCTTTCCAAAGTCTGCTTCTGCGTTTCTCCTCACTGCCTTCTGTTTACTCTCTCTCATCATGCTGCTATTCCATTCATACGGTATATATGTATATATGTATATGTATATATATTTAGTTTCCTCTATCTTCCATATCGCGTCTTGATTTCCTGTTAATTCGTCTTTGCAGATTATTGCAATGAGGAAGGCATTGGTACTGGTTATAATTGTGTTTTCATCAACAAGAAAACATCTGCGGTAGGATTAATGCAGCTGCAACACAGAAAGGTAAATATATTTATAGTGGTGGGGCGGGGCGGGGCGTCGCCAGTTTTGTTTCCACTTTACTACAGAAAGATCGAGAAATTCTTTACAAATTAGTTAATAATACGTATATTTGCATGCAGTTGCTTGCTAGTTCGAAAAACAATGAAATATTGGAGGTGAAGAATGGCGTAGCAACCTCTGCTGGGAAAGGAAAGGACATCGATGGTTGGGAGCTCAGGACAGCTCCCTTGGGTCCAGATCCCTTGCACCATCACGGTGGAAGCCCTAAGCCACGGATCAGTCCCTAGTTTTATATAGTTATATATAGTTATATATATATATATGACTTTATGATCGATCTTGAATATTTATATATGTATGTATGTGAAACCGGAATTAATGGTATGTAGTGATTTCGTCTTAGGGGGACGTACACTAAGATTTCAAGACGATGGATTTTGTGTGTACAAGTGATTTACATGAGTTTACTGATGATTCAAGAAGAAAGTATCTGAAAAGTTATTCCTTTCTTTTAGAACCAACCAAATTTTCTACTAAAACCATGATAAAAAGCTCCATCCAAACTATTATAATATATTCATATATATATATATATTGTTCGGCTTAAATATTTATATACACACAGCAAACACATTAATAATAATAATAATAATAATAAGAATGATGAGATGATTTCTTCTGTAATTCAATTTGTAAGGAACTTAATTTATATGTGAATGCAAATTGCCACATGTTGGAACTGTCCATAAGATGAATTCCACCAATAATGCATGAAAATAGAAAATAGAAAATAGGGATTAATTAGAGCCATTTAATTAATTTGTTTATTTTTAATTCTTATATATATATATATATGCTGTTAAAATTGAAAATATATTACATCATATTCTAATTTACTGTTATCTACTTATAACATTATACTCCATCCATCCATCCATCCATCTTAAAAATTATTATGACAATTTAAGACATGTAATGATACCAAAATTATAAAGATGTTGAAATATATAAAATAATTAATATACTTGTAAAAAATTATTGATTTATTCTAAGTGTGTGTATTAAAATATATTAATTAAATTAGGATCATGATTATTTTACGTAAATAAACATAATATTTATCTTGAAGATAAAGTACAATATTCTAAAATGAGGTTTAAATTCAAGTTTTTTTTTAAAAAAAAATAAAATATTTAGTATTTTGATATTTTTTTTAGTAGTTTGGATCCTTTTAGAGGAAGAATGATCTAAGTAATAAGAATAGTTAATAACGAAAAATTATTGTACTCCAATAATGTAATTGATTTTTTTTTTTTTTTGGTGGTATTCCAAGCTCTTTCGACCCAAACTAATCTAGTCAGGGAGGCCTAACAGTGCGGGTATACCCGCATTTGTGAATATATCTCGAACTATGAAAGACCCGAGTGAGGTTCGAACCTTTAACCTCTTGACAAGTCAGGAGGTAAGAGAGACTCCTAAATCAACAGGCCAGGAAAGGAACTTCAATATTGTAATTGATTTAGAATTAAAAAAAAAATTAAAATAAAATATTTATAAAGGAAACTTTCCGATTTTAATCTTGTAACTATTTACATTTCCGGAACTTGGTCTTAAATCTTTAAAAATACCAAACTAGATTCTATAACTATTTTCGAAGTCTGAAGTAGGTCATTCTGGCCATAATCGTCCCCATTTCCAGCACTTACAATCACATGAGATACACATGTCCTCTTTTTTTAGGGCATTTTCTGTAATTTCTTCCATCCCTCAAAAAAAAAAAATATAAACTAAATCTCCGCCACCGAAATTTCTTCTTCTTCCTCTTCTTCACTTCACTGTAATGGGGAGTTAATTTTTAGTTTTTTTTTTTTTTTTTTAAGGGATGGAAGAGATTATCGAAAATGCTCTAAAAAAAGATGGCATGTATATCTCATGTGATTGGGAGTGCCGGAAAAGGTGAGAATTTTTGCCGGAAGGACTTATTTCAGAATTTAAAAATAGTAATAAGATCTAGTTAGGCATTTTTAAAGATTTAGGACCAAGTTCAGAAAACGTAAATAGTTACAAGACTAAAATCAAGAATTTTCCAATTTATAAATAAACATATTATAATCTTAAATGTTTTAAATTTTATTTACTCATCGATTGTGTTATCATCCTTTGATAATATAACTGTTACTATTATAATAACTAACAAAAAGCTATTTGAATTCATTGTGATACTCATTATAACACTAGATAATATTTCTTATTTAAAATTATATGTTTCCCTTTAATAATTTGAATTTCTTTAATAAAATTTAAACCTTTCTGTGTATATATAGACATATATTTGTTCTTCAAATTTCAACCTTTTTTTCATAATAAATAAATAATATTACATAAAATTCGCAGCGGATTCAAGTTGCTCTTGAACTAATCTTCCTGATGAATGCAATAAAATTATATATTTTATATTAATTTTTTTATTATTTTATATTATTTTTTATCTTTATTTCTATGTCCTTCGCTTTTATCTCTAGTTTTGTGTCTTGATTGCAACAGTCTTTTCAACATCTTTATGGGATTTATATGAAAAAATTAAGGATTCAATTTTGATAGCACAAGAATTTCAAGCTACAAGAATTTTGAGGAGATTCTAAAACTCGGAGTTATAGTCTTGTTAAAATTATATATAATTTCTAATTTTATTAGAACTCTTACGATTTTACATTATAAATAAAGTTATATCAGACATCGTAGAGAATGAATCTCTCACTAGAAGATATTGAATAGATTTAAAAACACAAGTTGCTGAAATTATTTATCCTAATTAAACTTTATTTAGTCAACCAAAGTAATATATTCCTTTTATTCAATAGTGCTTATTGATTCTTTCTATAAATTAACGATTCTAACTTTGTTCGGATTCTTGTTTTAGATCTATATGATCAAGTGCTTTATCATCCATTAGTCTCTTTTATCTATTAACCTTGAATTAGGTTTTTCTAATTTTTTATTGCTGCCAGATCATTAAACTCAAAAAAATTAATATTATCTAAGGTTAAGTGTCTCATAATTGATCTATTATACATAAAAAAACAAAGATTGGTTTGTGTCATATGACCATAACTAATTTATCTAAGTATTATTGAATTTTATTCTAATAGATTATCAAATGTGAAAATAATTGATATCACACAACCCTATTAAAATACAATTCTATTGTTTAAACTTGGCTCTTTAAATTAGAAATTCGTGAAATTTTTTAAATTTTTGTATGATTGACCCCTATTAATCACTATTTATAAGGCAAGTTGGCATAAATAGTCCCAAAACTATGGCCATTTGGTGACATTGGTCCCTGAATTATATTAAATTGTGTGAAATTGATCCTTTTGTTAAAAGTATCTGTTATTTTACCGTTAATTTTTTTTTTTTTAAAAAAAATTCTAATGAAATTTTAGTCATTTTATAATAACATTATATATATAAAAAAAAAAAAAAAAAAAAAAACCCTAAGGTATATGTATATATGCACGGTGAAAAAAATGAGAGAAATGACTATATGTATATGTATTTTTATTAATAATATATATTTTTTTGTATAATGTTATTGTGAAATATCTAAAGCCTTTGGACAATTTTTTTTTTTTAAATTAATGGAAGGATATCAAAAATTTTTAACAAAAAATCTATCATACAAAATTTAACATAATTCAGGAACTAATATCACAATATAACCATAGTTTAGAGACTATTTATACCAATTTGCCCTATTTATAATTATAACTATTTACAATTATAGCATTTTTATACGAAATGAATTGGACACCCATCACCTTCTACATGATATGAGAGAAGGGAGGGAAGCTCCAGAATCTCCATGCCAGCTTAAAAGCCTGTGTGAGAGGAGTAGCAGTAGCAGTAGCAGTAGCAGCAGCAACAAGGCAAGGCATCACTACCATCTCACATCAATCAGTCCCTTAATTCTTTATATATATTGATATATATATATATATTTACAAAAAAAAAAAAAGAAAAGAAATTAAATTAAGAGATCGCCCATACATATCCAGATAGATGTACTTGCAGAATAATCAAACCTAATAATGATGGCATATCAAGAAATTTTATAAAATCTTCTCTGGTTGTCTATATACGTATCTTCCGAATTGACTTTGTTCTCTCTGTCTCTCTCTATACATAAATATCATTCTTAGACAGACAGACTGACAGACAACTTTTGCACGAATCAACAAGTTCCCTTTTCTTCTTTTCATATCATAGTTCATATACAAGAATAGCAGTACCGCTGATCATCTTTTCTCTGATAAGAAAAAGGAAAAAAAAAAAAAGAGTATAATTTCAAGATCCTCAAAACTGTACTATATCTAATATATATATATACACATACCATCTCTGCTGCTGTCATGGCTGGCAGGGAAGAATTAAAAGTTGACGTGATTTTAGTACCTTACAGATAAAAGGCAAAAAATCCTTCAAAAAGTATAACAGAAACTGCTAGTTCCATGGGATTTTATTTTTATCTTCTCAGTTTTTTTTTTTTTTTTTCGCGGTTATCATGATGAATGACGTAGACTGGGATTTTGGAAGTTCCAGCAAACTAAAACGGCGCTGTCATCGCCGCCGCCGCCGTGGACGACGATATGCTACGCATAGGGGAGTGGGGAAATGATCAAATATATCTTGATTTTTTCCTTTTATTTATTTTATTTTATTTTTTTTCTTTTGCATGACAGTATTTTACGTACTTTGATGAACATTTTGTTGTGATGTAGTCTTCCTGAGTAATAATTTTAAGAATCCCTACAAGGGTTTATAAATTGGCTTCGAATCCAAGTCTTATTTGATCAATATTAGTTTTCCTTCATTCTGCTTCAACATAATGAAGAGTACTTTTGCTAAACATTCTCAAGTTTTTCTTCCCTTGCTACTTTGCATGCTGCTGGTCATGCAAGAAGTTGCAGGTCAGCGCCTTTCTCACTCTCACACACTTTCTCTCTCTATACACATGCACTTTTGAAACTGAGTTTCATTCTTCTCTCTACATTTCTTTTTCTGTTATTGTGCAGAATGCGGAACTATCCATGGAGGTTTAGAATCTAAGGCATCTTCCAAGTCTAGAAAGGTTCTTTTTCTTTTTTGTGTGTGTACTTAACTATTGATGTTTCCTTTGACTTAATTTCTAAAATTTATTGGCAAAGGACAGATTCTCGAGGGGCTCAGGAGAGATGCTAACAGATTCAAAGTAGCTGCCAGAGAAAAGCAAGAGGGCTTTGAAGACTGGGAACTAAGAGATGTTCCTGCTGGTCCTGATCCACTACACCATCATGGTGGTACTACTCCAAACAAGCCCTGAACTCCGCTGCCGTAGAAATTATGAAAACACCTCCGTTCTCGGCGTTTTCAATCGACTCTCCCCACTTTCTTTTGGTTTTGCTAGTTTTATCTTCTTTTTTTTTGCATTCGGGTTTGAGGGTTCGTGGAGTGGAGGAACTCATAGATGTTTATATATATATATATGGTTAAGAATCTTGTAAACAAAGATGTGTTTGATGTGCTTCTGTTTGGGAACTTTTTGCAATGACAACTCTGCATGTCATGGAAAAATTTCATGGTAAATAGAGAAATATCATCAAATTAATGACATAAATTCATCTTCCTTAACTAAATAAATTTCACTAGAAAAATCAAAGTTCTTGAACTGTTAGCAGAGCAAGAGATGCAGAGTCTGAACAGCAAACCTCCCGATTGTTGGGCAGAGAGCACCATTTGTGGTTATAAATAGGTCAAAATCTTGAAAACTTCTTAGGATTTACATTGTTTTTCTCCATTAGTGTGCACATGAAATAAAACAGGTAATCACTTATCTACCATTGATTCTGTTTAAATCACTTTCCGTTGTGTAACCTGAGATCCTTAACTCAAGTGACAATAAATCTAGCATCCTATAAATATCTTGTGCCTGAAAATGGGATTTATCACCAGCAACAAATTCATTGACGACACCATTAACTTCAATTGAACTGGTTCCTGGCCTCTTCAGTACTCCAAGTGCCTTCATTTTCTTCCTGACATTGTTTGACCCGTGCCAACTTCCAAGAGCTGCATATAGATTTGAAAGTAGGACATGGTTGGAATCTCCGCCAGGATCCAACTCATAGATGTAATTCATTATTCTTTCTGCTAAGCTGAGATCTCCTTTGGCACCACATGCTACCAACAAAGATCCCAACACAATCTCATTTGGCTTCATGGGCATTCGTTCCACCACCTGCATTGCATCTTCCAACCTCCCTGCACGACTGTAGAGATCAACTAAGCATCCGTAATGCTCAATCCGTGGAGAAATTTTATGGACTTTGCTCATTTCTGTGAATAGCCTCAGGCCCTTATTGACTAAACCTGCATGACTGCATGCTGTGAGAGCACCAGTAAAACTCACTCCATCTGGCTTAAAACCATCGTGTTGCATGAGATTAAAATACTCAAGTGACTCCTCTGCTTGCCCATTCATTGCTAAGCCAACAATGATTGAGTTCCACGAAACTAAACTTCGTCTGGGCATTCTCTTAAAAACTTGTTGTGCTAACTCAACAGAACCACACCTACAGTACATGTCGATCAGTGAATTGTTAACTCGAATATTGTCTCTATAGTCATGTTTCAGTACATATTTATGTACCCATAGGCCTAAACCAAGAGTTCCCAAATTAGCTACGGCAGAGAGCACAGAAATCATGGTCACTGAATCAGGTTGCACACCGGATAATTGCATGCATTGAAACCACTCAAAAGCATCTTCAAAACACCTTTTCTTAACAAATCCACCAATTAAGGAAGTCCAAGAAATGGCATCTCTTTCAGGCATTTCCTCAAACAACTTAATTGCCTCCTGAAAGTCCCCGTTCCTCATGTACCCATCGATCAAGGTGTTCCAAGAAACCTCATTCTTAAAATTCAATTCATCAAAACATAATCTAGAAGAACCCATTTGCCCAAATTTCGAATACATATCTATAAGAGCCGTACCCACCTTGACATTTTGCCTATCCAACCCAAGTTTCAAAATATGTCCGTGAAAAACAGCCCCAAAAGAGAGACCTTGGACTGGAAAATGGGCAAATCCAGAAAGAAAAGTGACAAAAGTGATGTCAATAGGTTCAATACCAGAACATCTTATGCGAATGAACTCAAGGACCGCTGCAGATAATCTGCCTTTCTTGCAATGGTGGGCTATCGAAGACGTCCAAGAAATTAAAGGATCAACGACTTGAACAATATTCGTTTCTTTGCATGTCCCTTTGAGGGTTACTTTTGGCTTGGACGAAGAGTGCCACCCGGCGGTAATGGAGTTGGACTGCTGATTTGGATTGAAATTGGGTTGTTGGAGAGGCGGGGAATGGAGAGTTTGGTTAGTGACCGTTATAGCTGTTAACGCGGGAAGACTCATCGTTCATATTACCGTTAAGAATATCTGCAACCAACAGTTTTTAATGCGGTTTTCCCACTTTCTTTGCCCTTTATTGTCAAAAATAAAATAAAATGAAATACTAAATTAACATTTTTTTCCCCCATCGCAAATTAAGATTGTCTGGACTAGAGCTTAATTTGAGAATTTTTATTTACTGTGAGTATTTGGACAAAATTAATTTGTATATCCCAAAATTTTAATATTTTAATTATTATATTATTATTACATCTATAAAATTTATTTATTTTTTTCGAAATAAAATCATATCAAAACAACTATTTATCACGGGACACTTTTTTTTATTAAAAAAAAAGAAGGTAAATCTACTTTTTTCAATACCAATTTCATTTAAAAAAAAAAATTATTTTTCTCAAATTATGCACTAATCCTAATAGCGACATAAATATTTAAAGATAGAATCTAATATCGTAAATATATAAAAATGTAATATAAAATATAATAATTAATTTAGATACCTATTATTAATTTGATATATATATATATATATATATTTCTTTTAATACAATAGATGATATCAAATAATTGATAATGAGTGTCACTAATTATGCAGTTACAGCGTGGTAATAAAGGCCCATGAATTAGGCCCAAGCCCAAATAATTCTGATATTTTATCAATACCGTATTTTATCTCATTTATACCGTATATGTACGAATATCCCACATCGTATTTTTTTTGTATTTTTCATATTAATTGTACTGTATTTATACAGGTACGATTTCCAGAAAAAGGTACGTTGAGTTGGATCCTTGAACTTTAATATTTTTTATCTTTGATTTCTTATCATTTGCTGACTTAAGCATCGGAGGAACCTTAAGGATCTTCCACCCTTCTTTGGCTTTTGCTTTGTAGGTGATATTCAAAGATTCGTGAAAAATATTGAGAAGGATCATCCGATTCGGACGGAGGAACCTTCTATTGAAGGATCATTTTCTCTGCATCATAGCGCAAGCACCACAAGCCTGAATGGTGCGGGATCTCCTAAAACATTATCTACGACATTATTTAAGACGCTAATCAAATTAAAATAAATGTCTCTTTAATTACCTCAAAAACTAACACCATTAACTTTCGTCTAAATCAATATTTATACTTTTAAAAAAATAAAACTTATTAAAATACTTTCAATTTTTTGAATTGGTGAAAAAAAAAAAAATTTTATATTTTTATACAATTTTTTAATGCTACTATAGTTTTTATTTTGAAGATAAAGTTATAAATATTGATTTAATAAAAATTAATAGTATTAATTTTTTAAGATTAATTGAATTGATATGTATTTTAATTTAATTGGTATTTAATGTCTTAAAGGATGTTTTAGAATCTAGATCAAGACATAATTATTTTGGGACCGTTTTGGTCATTATACCAAAGCCAACACGCACACATGCACCGATAATCCATCTATATATGTTTTCCCTAATTTGAATTTTTCATACCAAAAATTTATACTTGGATGATGGTGAGTTCCAACCACCAATAATTGATCTTAAAAGTCTCCTTAATATAAAATTAAGGCCGTTCCTTAATCAAAAGTTTGAGATATTCTGACATCAATATCCTTAAATATAGAAATTTTCTAATAAGTATTTGAAATATTCGATATGCAAATTGTTTAAATAATTAATTTTGATCCTTCTTGAATTTCAATCATATATTGATTATATAAGTAGAGTGTGACCTCATATTATTATTATTATTCTTATTTTAACTCAATATTTTTATCAATTAATTAATTTTAAATGTAATTGAGCAAGAAATTTCTTATCACGATCCGAGTCAAAAAGTCTAGGTCATGACAATTGATATTAAAACGGGTAATCAATATAAACTATGAGAACTAAATGATACACTATATGTGCAGTAGGAGCAACCTCTAGGATTTCGGACATTCATTGATTGATCTTGGGCTTAGACCAATTCTGTTGGGCCTTGGTGGGGATGCTCGACCTTAATGGGTGAATATGATATCCACGTTCCACATCGTATGTATACGTGGATATGTCATGAAATATAAGTATGAACCTAGATACTCACTGTCAACTTAGGATATTCCTTTTGGTACATCAACTTAGGATAATCCTTTTGGTACAAAGAGGATGGTGCCAAGTAGTTGATTTTGAGTACCACCAAACCTACAATTGCGGCACGAGTTTGCGAGTGACATTTCTCTACTTTAAAATACACACTTAAAATAGTTCGTTTCTCTACATTAGTCCTAAAACTTTAATTTGATATAAATTGATCATTTATTTATTTTTTATTTCACAAATTGGTCATTTTGATCAAAATTGACTAATATCATTACTTTTTGGCGTGTAATTAGCACACCCATTAAATTTAAAGGATTTTTTTTTGTTTTTTTTTGTTTTTGTCATTCATCTTAGAAAGAAAAAAAATATGTATATGGAATAGAATATATTAAATGCATATCCGCCGCTCCTTTTTGTGATTCATTTAGCCTATTTTCTATTTTCTTTAGTTAAAATTCGAAGTGAGAAGGAAAATGACAAAAAATCCTTTAAGGTTAATGGGTCTATCGATTATATGCTAAAAAATAATCGAATATTAACCAATTTTAATTGAAATTGTCAATTTGTGAAATTAAAAATAGATAAATGATCAATTTGTAAGAAATTAAAGTTTTATGATCAACTTTTAAAAAATGTAAATAGTTAAGGGATTAAATCGAAAATTTTTGTAATATAAAATTAAAGAATTTTTTTTTTTTTTTTTTTTGGTATAATAAAATGTATTTGGAACTAATTAAATGCTATCTTTTTTTTTTTTTTTTTTTTTTGAAATTTTGATACATTTTTGCCTTTGACATGTCTCGAATTCAGATCATTCAAATCATAAACGAAGATGCTATCCAGTAAGCTAATTCATATTTATAAATGCTATCTCTCTATTTATTTATTATTATTAAAAAAAAATAGAAGAAATACCAAATTATTATTTAAACTTACAATTTATTAAAGTATAAGTATGGTGATTAACAATTGAGCTTATTGCGACTTGTCGGTTGCAATTAGTTTGTCGGACTGTTCGGTTTTATGCTGTATTATTATTTTCAACTGGATTTTGGAGAAAATATTGGAGTAGTTATTTCTAGCAACAGTTACGTTCATTACTCATTAATTCAATTTGTCGTATGTAAATATGAGTTGTCTATTTTCAACAACAAATTTGTTTGCCATGTTCGCATATACTTTGTTTCAATAATATATATATATATATACATGAGTGAATATAGTATCAAACATTTAAAATTTAAAGTATATTTAATCCCAAATATTTTATTTTAATTTTAAATTTTAAATAAATTAAATTTTGATAGTTTTAATTTTTTTTGAACGAAAAATACTTAAAAAAAGTATAAACACAGTAATTTTTAGATATTTTTGGTAATTCAATATTTTTAGCGACTAATTTGATAATAGTCTATGGAGAGAGACTCAAGATAGTAAAACATTGCTGAAATTCGGCATTTTATCGTTTTTGATGAGATTTAAATTTAGGACATCCATTTGACAAATCTGGTAAAAATACTTAAATAAAGAGAGTCATATTACTGGACTACCACCTTATTCTTAATTTTTAAATATTTATTATTTTTACTTAAGTCCTTTTTTTATTTTAAAGAACTTAATGTTGGAATAATATAGATATTACAATCTATTCTTTAGATCAATCCCACGACCTATTATGTCAGATTACCGAGAATCAATGGATAAATAACTTTGCGGAAGCGTACCTGATTTAATTTAGGAATTCTTTAATGAACCTCTTGAATCTCCTTGAAAGATCTAGATTTCAGATGTGATAGATCTTGAATTCATGTAAGAGATGTAGAACTTTTGTAATATTTTGAGACATGTGTAAAACGGGATTATGGGGATTAGGATCTTCCAAGAGATTTATCGGAGTTATAGGGTTCTTTTTATTGATGGGATATAGAATAGAAAACTCTCGATATTCTCCCGGGGACCATAACCTCTTATTTATAATAATAACCCTAGTCAACACATCACAGACTAGGATTAGAGTTTCTACATAAGTGGGCACGTACTTATCTTGGATGCATATAAGCCCATTAAACCATATTAGATCACTTTAGTTGGGCCTAATTAAATATGATAGCCTTTAAATACACA
>JAXGGT010001871.1:0-24179 GCA_035583425.1 Marsdenia floribunda | reverse complement strand
GAATGTATATATATATTTGATAATGATAACTAGGGGAGGAGGATTTCGTTGAAATCCCCCAAGACACACCATGGCGTGCACCAAGTCTGCGTAACAAGGTCCAAGAGTGGTGGTAGTGCGATGTATGCCAATGCCCATAGAATTCGGTCAAGAAAATCACATTCTGCCCAAGACACTGTTGTACCTGAACATCTATATGTCCAGCTGATTGAGAGAGCAGATGCACATCCACATTGTCATCCCATAAGAAAGCCTTACCTCCTCCCAAACTAACTCTATCAACAGCCACACCAAACTGAAAACCCAACGAAATTTTTAAACGTAACAACAAATTAGAAAATAGTTTAGTCTCCTTAAGAAACAAAATAGAATGTTTATTACATCTAATGAGGGTCCTTAATTCATGAATTGCACGAGGAGACCCCAATCCTGGACAATTCCAACTCATACAATTCATTGCGATCGGCGGGACTGCCTAGCAGTCACCACCGCTGAAATTTTTGATTTTTTGGTTGACATGGAAACCCTAGCACGAGTAACAATCGTCGAATCATCCATTGCATGACGTTTCTGAGGAGTGAGTTGCTTGAACTCCTAATGTAGCACGAGGCTATCCTCTTGTGGACAGATTGGGACTAAAGCTGAAGATGTCTATGGAGCAGCCACCATCTCCACTGAATTATGTCCAACCATGGGGGTATTTGATTATGATGTTGTAGCCTGAGCAGTAGTGGCATCGTCAGAAGGAGTCGGGACACAGTTGCGAGGGTTTTGACTGCAAAAAGTTGGTCTGAATACATATGGTCTACCCCTCCCAACCATGGTCCATAGGCCATTTCCTTAACATCCTTGATGGTATCTTCGCCCTTAGAACAGTCCCAGTACTAATGTCCAATTATGCCACATAGAAAGCAGTATGTAGGGAGCCTTTCATACTTGAATAAATCAGTGGCTATCGCACCATCCGGAGTAGAAACCCTGACGATCCTTTTAAGGGGCTTAGTGATGTCCACCAAAGCACGAAATCTATAGTATTTCGAGCCTTGCAATCGATCCTCCCTTAACTGAAATTCAGTACAATCTTGTAATGCTTTAGCTATCTTCAATCCAGCCTCCATCATGTAGCAAAAGCATGGCAGACCAATCAATAAAATCCAAAACCTTTCTTTCTCCAAACTGTGAATAGAATCAGCCATAACACGAACCCTAGGACGCCCAAGAACTAGGTGATTATCAAAGTTCCAAGGTCCATTGTTCAAAACGTAGTCAACAGTTTCTTGCAATGCAAAAGAGATCTGATACTTCCCCTCCTCAAGGTGTTGCATGGAGAAGGATCCACAATTCCATGCCTTACCCATGGCTTGTTTAAAGCCATCAAAAATTGAGAGCTTTGCCGCCATGAAAATACAGAAACACACTAAGGTCTTCTTAATGAAGCCCCTCCTGAATGTCACCTTCCTCCAAAACCATACATGTCGTCTCTTCCTCACCCAGTTCCACATTGCCGAGCCTTTATAGGATCAATTCATCCATAGTTGTCGTACACACACACCACTCGGAGACCACACTGAAACACCGGCCGGTGAACCTCCGATCAAGCCAAGCAAATCCACCAGAGATATGCAATCAATTTAGATCCAAAAATCATGCAATCTCAAGATTTCCTTGAGAGAAAACCTCCCATAACTGGAGGAGACATTACGTTTGAAACTAAATAGATCTTATTCTTAATTTTTAGTCAAAATTTATTTATTTATTTTATTACATGTGCACACTATTAAAATAATTTGATAATATAAAATTAATAATTAAAATTAATTAAAACAATATCATGTGCAAAGTACGTGCGGCTTCCTAGTATAAATACAAAAGGTTAAATGTATAATTATTAGAGTTGTAATCAAATCGAATTAAATTGAACATTTAATGTTTGAATTTGGTTTGGTTAACCTTTGAATATTATTATCAAACGGAATATAACCGAGAGATGTGATGCTTTAACTTGTTTGATTAATTATTATAACACTATTCAATAGGCTTGATTAATGTTTCAAACTTAAAATATATATTATTCGAATTCGTTCAATTATTTATTTGAATAGTTTGAAAATGAAGTTGTTTTAAGTTAGTTTGAACTCTATTTTTATATTGAATACAAATTATATTTTAAAAATTTTATTAAAAATATAAATTTAAATGACTAAATATTAATAAAGACAATAATTTAGATAATATATAAATATTATAATTTATTTGCACATGTTTAAATCATAATTACTGAATTTAAAAAAATATTTGAGTTTATTTGATTAATAAATAAATAAATCTTACATAAACATAAACAAACTTGAATAAACTTTATTCGCTTGACGCATTTAGAGCTCTAATAAGCACAATAATTTTCATTCGTTGATTATTTTTATTCATTTTTTTTTTATATAAAAGAACTAAAATTATTAAAATTTAATTTATTTAGAATTTAAAATATTAAAATAAATATTTTTTTATAAAAAAAAATGAATACATTTTTCTTTTTACATACACACAAAAAAAAGATAAAAAGAGGAAAATAAGAAGAAAAATTTAGGATGAGAAATAATTTTTCCAAATCATCATCTTGATTTACATTCGAAATCAAATCTTAGGGTGTTTTCGAATTGGAGTGTTTTTGAAGTTTGTTAGTTTTTTTTATTGCGGAAAACAATGAGTAAGTTGGAGACAAGTGAAAAAATTGTCTAATAAGTAAGATACAAAAATATTATATTTTATTAGTGTAATGATGAGGTAAATGTTAAAATATTAGTATAAAGAATGGTGTGATACTTTTATCTTCTCTCTCTCCTTTCCATTTTTTTTTTGCCAAGTGGATAGACATGAACAATGTTGTGTCAAGTGGTGTCCAAACAAGTACACATTTTTTTTTTTTTTGAATTTGAATAAAAAATTGAAAAAAATTCCAATTCAAAAACAGCCTTAATTTCTTATCTTATTTTATTGAACAATACAATCTGAGTTTCTATCTGAGTTTTTATTATTCTTACGATATCATCATCATTGATAACCTTCTACAATAACTTTTTTGACAATATTGACCTTCCCCGTCACAGTGAGCTTCACGACATGATTGTTATGAAAATCAGAAGTACTGAAAAGAACAAGAACAAAAAGAATGAAGATGAAGAAAAGTTGATAAGGAAGAAAGTATGAAAAATGGAGGGGAAATGTTGATGCTCACTCTCATATTAGTATAAATAACTAATTTTATTTTGTAGTTTGATTTGTTGTGGTCTTTTATATTTCTTTTTAACTAAAGTGATCCTTTACAAAATTTCAACCAAATTAAAGTGGTCTTCTTTTTTTTTTCGGTAGTTATTTATATTTTTAGGATGTTTTTGTCAATTTAAAAAAATATAAAGAGTATTTATATGATATTTTTATCATTTCTAGATGAAAATATCTATCAAAATATAAAGTGTAAAAAATTTAAATAATACATAAACTTTTGCACATGAATTTAATTTCGTCAAGATTTAACACTCGAATTTAATTTTAGTACAGATCATGCACTTCCGTCCATTTTTGACCGTTAAGTGTTGTTTGACCATTAAATGTTACAATTATTTTTATCTTTTTTTTTTTTTTTTTTTAAATCTATTATTTTCTTCCTCTTCTTTTGTTTCTCTTCTCCTCACAATCTATTCAAATGTATCTAAATCGTTACAAATATATTTAAATTTTAATTAATTCCCTCAGATCTTACTATAATACCTTCAAATATGATAGTAATATATGAAAATTCTTCACTTGAATATAGAAGAAGATGAGAAAGAGAATCTAGATCAACTGAGTTTTCTCAAAAT
The DNA here is from genome assembly GCA_035583425.1 of Marsdenia floribunda. Taxonomy (NCBI): domain Eukaryota; kingdom Viridiplantae; phylum Streptophyta; class Magnoliopsida; order Gentianales; family Apocynaceae; genus Marsdenia; species Marsdenia floribunda. The sequence goes on along the minus strand of JAXGGT010001871.1, from coordinate 20,319 downwards.
CTACTTAAAAAAATTACTCAAGTTGAAAGCGTTCAATTTATATGAAAAAAGGAAATTGAAACCCATCAACTAATAAAATATAGTGATGAAATTTTTTTAAAAATAAATTCAAATTTTTTTCCTAAATGTGAACCCCTCTAAAAATTTATTCGACACCAAAAGAGAACTTACCATCAAAATTCTTCGAAATAAATATTAGGAGAAATTCTACAACCTACAAAAAACAAATAAAAAAAAAGGATATAAATGTCTAATGTTAAAATTTTATTAAAAAAAAAAATTAAAACTAAAAGAAGGAAGACCTAACGAATAATAAATAGGATCTTTATTATAATTTACAAATACTTTATAAGAAATACTACATAAAAAATAAAAAATAAAAATAAAATGGGCCATTGAGACATATTAAAATTATAAGTCTTACAAACTTTTTATTACTACGTATGTAAAAATGTTTTTTTTTAAAATAAGTATTTATACAATTAAAAATGCCTCAATAGATTAAAAAAAGGCCTAAAAAAATTCTAATTTAAAAATTTAATTTTATTCATACATAAAATTCACCTTTAGGCATTTATGTCAAGTGAATCCAAGTAAGAAACACACTAATATATTTTATTCAGACACTTAAAAGCGTCCTAATAGCCTTTTTTTTTTTCTTTTTTTTCTTTTTGTAGTGAGAAGAAGAAGAGGAGGAGGAGATTTATATTGATTAAAAGAAAATGAAGAAGACTACAGAGATTACAAAAAAAAGAAGTAGGAGATTTGAAGGGATTTTATATAGATTTGAACATGGATAAGGAGATTCGTAGAGATTTGTAAAAATTCAAAGAGAAGCCAAAGGAAGAAGAAGAGAAATAAGAAAAAGAATAGAATAAGAAAGAAAGCAGAAGAATATAGCAGAGAAAGAGAAAGAAGAGGAGGGGAGAATACGGTGAAAAGTAAAAAGAAAGAATGAAAGAAAAGATAAAGGAAAAAAAAAAACTAAAAGATAAAAAAGTCTCGCACTTCTATCTAATTTGACCCTAATATTTAACAGTCAAACAACAACTAATGGTCAAAATGGATGAAAGGACACGATTTGTACTAACATTAAGTAAGTTTGAGTGTGAATTTTGGATGAAATTAAGTTTAGGTATAAAAGTTGGACTTTAGAAAAGGGCAAACTATCCCATCAACACCTAAACTTTTTCCAAATCTAGGTTTCGCACCTAAACTTTTCTTCGTTCAGCTTTGACACTTGAATTTTTTTTTTTTTTTTTGTACAAAATCTTGCACTTCTATCAATAATTCCCGTTAACATTCTGTTAACTCTCCTAACTACCCCCATTGATTATGTGCGAGTAATTTCATTTCGACACTTAAAATATATATTTTCTCAAATTGCAACTCGTTTTTCTTTTCATCTTATGTAAGTGGCAAAATTTCTATTAAGGATTGAAGATAGCCATTGAAATCTATAATTTTGCACGCTGAGTTCTTGAAATTATGTCTTTGTCACTAAAAATTTGAAAAGGCTGAACCTTTGCATAACCTGTTAGAAGTCTAAAGATCAAAAATGGTGTTTGACTTGAAAATCAAGAAGACGATGAACAACCACATTGACGCTTTCTCCCTATATGGTAAAGCTCTGACTGTTTTTTCTTTATATTGTAAATAAATATTTGAACTTGTTGAATTTTCATGCAAAAGTTTTTTTCTTGAACTCCAAAGGAGTTAATGGTTACTGATTTAAGCATTTGGGTTTGAATTGCAAATGAGTTAACTATTACTGATTTAAGCATTTGGTTTGCGTGATAATTTAGTTTTGTTGGAACTGTATGGTTTAGGCATATGGAAATTTTTGGCTTATTAATTTAGTTATATGGTTACTGATGTTAGCATTTGGGTTTGAACTGCAAATGAGTTAACTGTTACTACTTTGAGCAGTTGGTTTGCATGATAATTTAATTTTGCTGAAACTATATGGTTTAGGCATATGGAAATTTTTGGATTATTAATTTAGTTATATGTAATTTTTTTACATAGCCTGATGATGATTTGTTCACATTAAAACTGTACTATGGAGGGTAATGGTGGTCAGAAAGAAGGTATAGGCATTACAAAGGGTGTAAATGGAGGTATGTAGATTATTGTGATAAGGATAGAATGAGTCTTTTAAATATAAGTGAAATGTTGGATAAATTGAACCGGCTTGAAGTATCTATGTTGTATTGTTATTTAGAACCTATTGGTAACTTAAAATTGGATTATTGCTAGTTACTTGTAACAATGATATATCGACTATGTGTAGCTGGATTCCAAGGTTTAAAGTAATAGAATTTTATGTCGAGAAAATAAAGGAAAAAGAAATTATCAAAATTATTAAAAGTCTTCCAAAATTTAAAATCCCTGAACCACCAAAGAAAAGTTCAGTTGTGATTGAAAAATTGAGGAGGAAACTATAAAACAAGTGAAACCAATTAAAAAAATAACTGTTAAAAAAGGGAAGGAAAAGGTAATACTTCTACTGGAATGGTATGGTGACACTGAGGAAGAGATGGGTGTAATTACTCAAAGTAGTTTGGTAGATACTGAGACTAATGATGTGTTAGTACAACACAGTGAGAGTTTACATATGGAAACTAAGGTTGTGATAGTACTCCAAGGTAGTGAAAGTTTGAACTTGGAAACTGAAACTATGTTTGTCCAGCCTACTGAGAGTTCAAACATGGAAACTGAGGAAGTTATAGTAGTCCAAGGTAGTGATAGTTTGAACTTCGAAACTAAAACTGTGTTTGTCCAACCAAATGAGAGTTTAGATATGGAAACTGATGTTGTGTTAGTACAAGGAAGTGAAAGCAATTTGAACATGGAATTCGAGAGAAGTGAGCCTGCGTTGAACATGGAAACCGAGGCAGTCGGGCAAGTTACTAATAGCTTGAATGTCGTTCAAGAAACTGAGGCAGTTGGGGAAGAAATGGGTGAACAAAAGCTTGACAACATGGAAATGAGGAAAGCTTAACACAAGAAGTTGTGTTTCATGAAGCTGTTGTTGAAGGTAGTAAATATGAAGCAGTTAATGCGGGTGGAGTACAACAACAACCTGACATGGATGAAGTTGAGTGTGATGATTCCTCAAATGAAGGTTATGAAGAAGATGAAGCAGTTAATGAGGCTGATGACCAATACATGGATGATCAGCTATTTGACAAGTATACTGATGAGACTGAGTTTGCAGCCATGGAATCTGAAAGAGGATGACCAAGTGAACAACCAACTGTGCCTGAAACTGGAGGACCAAGAGAACTTGAAACTAGAGGTCCAAGTCAACAACCAAATGTGAGTGAAACGGGAGGACCAAGTCAACCACCAAATGAACATGTTGATCCAACAAATTCAATTATGATTGACCGAGTTGTTGATAATTTGAGAAGTTGAGGGATGATTCAGATGATGATGAAGTTGGTAGATACTATTTTTTTTTTTTTTTTTTTTTTATTCTCAAAAGGACATGTTGGAGCCAAACTTTCAGTTGGGAATAAGGTTTACTGATGGGGATGAGTTTAGGACAATAGTGAGAAATTACTGCATAAATGAAGGGAAAAATTGTAGGTTTAGGCCAAGTGAGACTAAGAGAATAAGAGCAATTTCTCATCAAAAGATTGCAAGTGGTTTATTTTTTTGTCAATAGAAGTTGCTACAGAAAGTAAAGATCTTGTTCTAAAATCTTTGAACTTGACACATAACAATTGCAACCATATATGGAAGAATAAGTTCATCACTGCAAAATAGGTTGCCTCAAGATACATTGAAAGGATTAGAGTATATCCAAGAATTTCTGTTGCTTGTATAAGGCAAGAAGTTGATGAACAATTTTGAAGTGAAATTTCAAGAACATCTGCATATAATGCTAGGAAAATAGCTATAAGTATGATATTTGGCGATGAAGTGGAGCAATATAAGAAAGTTTGGAATTACAAAGCAGAATTCTTGAGAATTCATCCAAACTTAACTGTAGAAATTGAACATGAGAACTTCAGAAAGGAGGTTAGGTAGCCTAGATTTCAAAGAATGTATATGTGTTTGGGTCCTTTGAAGGAAGGGTTTAAAGCACATTGTAGACCTATCATAGGATTAGATGGTTGTCACATTAAAAGTACATATCCAGGATAGCTTTTTACAATTATTGGCATGGATAGGAGCAATAGATGGTGGCCTGTAACATAGGCAATTGTAGAAAAAGAGGCAATGGAGCAATGAAAATGGTTTTTGGCACTACTTCAGGTGACCTGGACTTGCCAAATGATGGATATGCATTCACTTTCATATTAGACAAGCAAAAAGTAAGGGTTTTTTATTCTCAATCAAGTAATGTTTATCCTCAATTTTTTTTTTTATCCTGTCTTTACTAACATGCCACTTTGTTTTCTAGGGTTTGGATGCTGCATTGGCCACAGTTTTAACTAACTGTGACCATAGATTTTGTGTGCAGCACATGTACAACAATTTCAATAAACTGCACAAAGGTAAGATTTTGAAAGACAAGCTATGGAAGATTGCATGTTCTAGTAATATAGTTTTGTATGAAAAATCAATGGCTGAGTTGATAGAGTATGATGAAGGGGCATATTGGTGGGTAGCCAATGGACCTAGACTAGAACAGTGGGTTGGAGCTTATTTTTCCTCTCATGTTAAATGTGATATGTTATTCAATAATTTTTGTGAATCTTTCAATGGACACATTTTAGAAGCTAGAAACCATCTTATTATTGGACTAATGGAGGGAATTAGAGAGTTAGTGATGTGTAGAATTGAATGTAGGAGAACTGAGATTATGAAACAACCACAAGATGGAATATGTCCTGTAATTAGGGATAAAGTTGAAACTGTTGCATTAGAATCAAGAAGATGGAAGCCAATTTGGAATGGACATGATAGGTATCAAGTGAGAGGCCCTAAGGACCAGCAATTTATTATAGACCTGAAAAAACAAATGAATGTAGTTGTGAATCATGGACAAGGATTGGAATTCCTTGTGTTCATACATGTGCTGCTCTACATAAAAAAGGTCTAGATCCAAAAAATTTTGTTGATGAAATATATAGTGTCACTGAATTTTTGAAATTGTATGATCATGTTTTAGGTCCTATAAATGGGAAAGAAATGTGGCCAAGGGAAGAAGGGGTTCTCTTGGATCGTCCAAGGGCATATAAGCAACCAGGAAGGCCTAAAAAGGCCAAAAGAAGATAGTCTGAAGAGAGAAAATATCATGGAAGAATTGGGAGAAGGATTATCATAAAGTGTACTAAATGTGGACAAAAAGGTCATAATAGGGCCTCTTGCACTGCTAGTACCACTGCACCTCACAAAAGAACAACAACATCACAACAAAGTGGGAAAAAGGCACCTACAAAAAAGGTATAAATCTGTGAATGTAAATTGTTTTATTTCTTTGTTATGTACTCTAACATATTTTAATAGTTGATCTAGTTTTCTTCTTCCATTAGTTTTACATAGAAAGGCAACAAACATGGTAAATACACATGTTTAGCAACAACAGCATTGGTTCAAAGTTCTGGGCAAGAAACTAAGATGGAGCAACAACATGTACCTAATTGTGAACGTGAAAATGAGCATGAAGAAGGTATTCAACATCAACCTCCAATGACAGATGATGATGATGTCAATGCAAAAGAGATCTTGAGGAGATCAAATGAGCTATTGGATCAAAGTAGAAAATGGAGGGGAAAAACAACTGTTGATTTGAATGCAGTAGCCTTGGTTGAAGAACCATATGAACAAGTAAATGAGACAACCATGGAGGGAGTTACAGTTCAAGAAGATGAGCAAGTGGGGGGGTAGACAAAAGAGGGGAAAAGGAAGGGCAATAAGGTCTTACGAGGTATTTGGTAAAGCTTGGTTAGGTCATGGAGGGCCTAAGAATAAATATTCTTACCTAAGGCCTTGTCCAAAAAAGTGAACAACATTGACTATAGTTTCCATTACCCTTTGTCCTTTTGCAAAAATAGTTGGCATTATAAGATTCTGTTTACATTTAAATTTGATCAGTTGGAAACATTTTAGTATGCTTCTTTGAATATGGTTAACTTTGGCATCCTTTTTACATTGTAAATTGCTCAGTATTTAGCTTGGGTATATGGATGAATTTGTTGTGTTCTGTGCAACTTTTTTGAACATATTTTGACATCTTTGACAGTAATGAAAATGGGTTAATGTATACTTGGTTTAAGGTGAGGCAAAAGTACTTTCATTTTGTTCTTGTTTTGGTTAGTAAAGCTAAGTATGTATTTACAGTTGAAAATGAAAGCACAGTATAATGCATTTTTTTCCATTAAAATGCTGCTCAACAATAACTTCAATAACTAAACTCCAACATTTATTGAAAAATTGACAAATTTAGAAGGAATTAATGTAAATTTCCATTCTTTACACCAACCATCTCATTACAACCAAAGCAATAATCCCTTACATTTTCTTAGTTTGCCCTAGGTATTTAATTTCAACATTTTCTCAATTTGCCCATTGCAATCTAGATATGTGATTACAAAGAAAGTACAAAAAACCCAATAAATAATACTTGACATTAAGAGAACCCTACACTAAAACTTAATTGAAGCTTTTTCATAGCTTAATTGCTGGACTCTTGTAGCTAAAAATTTGGTTTTTCTCTTCTCATTTTGTCACACCCCAAAACCGAGACATAACATGACCATACCTTCAAGGTTTCCCCCAAGAGCACAAGGTCTCTATCTGAACTAAAAACACAAATAATATTCCCAAAATAAAAGGAAATAACCAAGTCCAAAACCTTTAAAATAAGATCCAAAAGAAATTCCAAGAAAATTCTACAATCTCCTCAAAAGTTAAAACAAAATGGGTACAACCCCAAGCTTATGAAAAAAAAATAACAACTCCAAAAGAATTAAATAAAATCAATAACAGGAACAAACAAACGACTAAAGAATTCAAAATGAAAAACAAGAGTCAAGCTTCAATTACTCTCATTCCTCATCACTATGATCTGCAAAAGAAGGGGAAAATAGAGGGAGAGGAATGAGTTAGAAACCCAGTCAATAAACAGCATATCCAAATTCCTTATTTTCCAAAATATCAGAAAATCAATAATGAAAAGGAATAATTTAAAAATATCGAAAAGAAATTATTCCAAAATATCAATAAGCTAATCAAAGTAGACTTCCCTTTAACAAACTTAACAAACAAACAAAATATCACAATGTCAATTTCAAATTCTTTTAAGGTAGGCTCAAGCAAGTGTAGGCACTCGTTGGTTTAACCGAATTCGGCTCTACTTGTTTATCCCGCCAGATAGGCAAGAACTTATATCAAATGTGGAGCTTTTTCACCATACTCTATGAGCTCAGAAACTTATCAAATGTAGAATATGTTCCCCCAACTAATACCTAATATACTTGAGCCAAAAATTTAATTTACTTTACGAAAAACTTAAATGAGTTAAACAAGAATTTCAAGAACTAGAAACAAGAAGTCATAAAAATTAAGAATTTCCAAGAAAACAATTCTTGAAAAAGAAGAATAAAACAAGAAAAATTAAATTAAACTAAAATTCAGTTCTTAGTAAATAAAATATTAACAATAATAAAAGGTGCATGTTGAGTACGAAAATCAAGAAAAGAAACAGTAAATATATGTAGGTCTATTGGTATAAAAGAAACTGAATGTATATATATAGTTACGTATGCATATATATATATATACTTGTAGTGAGTAGAAACAAACAGAGCATATGTATATATATACAGGTGCCGCCATGTATATATATATATATGTGTGTGTGTATGTAACACAATAACAGCCACAGAAAACAATAATGTTAATAATAGGAAGAAGAACGACGTCTTGCGGCATATATATATACTTGTAGTGAGTAGAAACAAATAGAGCATATGTATATATATAGGTTCCGCCATGTGTATATATGTATGTAACACAATAACAGCCGCATAAAACAATAATAATGTTAATAATAGGAAGAAGAATGAGGTCTTGCGGCTCTGTCGAAAATTTTTGTTTTAAAATTCTTTTTTTTCTTAATTTCTTTTGAAAATTTAAGAAAAGAATTCTTTATACAGTACAGAAAGAATAGAAATTCAGTAATTTTATTAGGAGATCAAATATGAAGGGAATCGAATAATTTATTTATTCACCTCTGAAATTTCCAAATCGAAATCTGAATTTCCTATTCAATCAACAAGTCTCAATTTAAATATTATAAAATAAGCTTAGGCTCTATCTAAAAATCTTAAATATCAAATTCATACCTAAAAGAATTGAGGAATTCACTTACCTCGTTAACTATTGTTAACTGGATTCTCCCCAATTGTTCCTGTTGATAGGCCAGCTCCTAAAACAAAGACGTAGCGTAAGTTCTCTCTGAAAGCTAATAATCTCTATAAATGAATATATTAAGCCCTAATTAATATATATTGAATTAGAAGATGTTAAAAGAAAAATATCTGTCACTAAAAAAATGTGACTTTCAAAATTTGTCCTTACTAAAAAGGGTTGGGCATTACAGATTTTGTCAGTGCACAAGCAGCAATGTCAACATCTTCTTCCATACTTCGAATCTGTCTAAGTAGTCCAGGAATTACTTTTCACTCAAAAAAAAATCACATTTTTTTCCTTCAACCTTTAACAAACATTGAAAAATGATGTGGAGCTTAATTAACTTGGGTTGAGGGCAGATCAGTCATTTCGGTTGATTTCCCTCGTCCGCTTCTTGAGCAAAGTCCTTTATCCTGCAAAAGCAAAGCCAAGACGGTGTGGTTCCCTAGGCAGATCCTCTGATGCCTAAGTCAGAATAAATTCAGAGCTCAAATAAAGCGGTAAGAATCTAAGAGAGAGTTAAAGTCCACTTCTCTTGTTCAAGGATCTTATGTTCTATTTATAGAGCAAAGAAGTAGCGATTCTATACAATTGCGGGATTAATGAATCCTAATCCTTATAGGAAAAGGATTAAAGGTTTAATAAGAATAATAAAAAAAAAGTATGAATCCTAATCCTGTTAGGAAAAGGATTAAGGGCTTGATAATAATAATAATAAATATGTATTCTAGTCCTAATATAAAAAGGATTAAGAGTTTAATAATAATTATTATTATTAAAATAAATAATAAATATTACCATAATGCTTTTTCATAAATAAGATAAAATAAAAATGATAAGGTAATGAATATTATCATAATGCCCTTTCAAAAACAAGATAAAATAAAATTGATAAGGTGATGCCATAATGCCTTTCCAAAAATAAGATAAAATAAAAAATGATAAGGTAATGAATATTATCATAATGTCCTTTCAAAGACAAAACGAAATAAAAATGATGGTGTTTTTGTGCGGGTGGGGAATTAAATGAAATGAAAAATGAAATATAAAAAATAAAGATGTTAAAAGACACGTGTGCCTTGGGAGTTAGGACGATTCATCTTATTTGAAGTATATTATGGAAAAAGATGAGATTGTGCGCCACATTTGTTCTGTTTTTGTCTCTTGCATGTATAAATTTTGTTGTGACTTAGGAGTAGTGCCATATTGCTAGCGGTTAAATTAATTTTCTGATATTGAAGACAGGTCTTCTTCCGGTGAGTGATGATTTGTGAACTTTGTTATTTTATTTTCGTGTTTGTGATCGCCTGTAGGTAAGATTGTCTAAGATTGTGGTTTTTCATATGCAGCCATTTCTATTTATCGTCTTTGAAGAGTTTGCAAACTTTTTCATCTTCTAAAGTGTCTTGATTATGTCTTCTTCCAATACAAGTGTGTGTTTCTTTTCCTGAAGTTTCTATTCTATAGTTCTTGTGTAATTTGGATAATGGATGGTAATAGCTACACGAATTTGGGTAATGATGGATCGTCTGATAAGGGATCGTCCATAGATAAAATTTATGAAAGTGATGCTGAATCTTTGGGGAGTATCGGTTCGTCTAAGATAAGGCTAGAAATTAGATCGTATAAAGGTGATCGTATATAGACGATGAAGATGAAAATTTGATGGATTTATATGAAGCTTATGGAGACGAAGTCGCACTGATTGAGCCAGATATTATTTTAAGTGAAGAAAAGGAGGAAAAAGTTGGTGTAGCTCAATATTTGACTATGGAATCTAACTTGGACGAGGAGAAAGAATATTTGGTGAGAGGAGATTATGAGTTTGATGAAGAATATGAGATTATTTATCCTGGCGGTGGTATGCATGCCAACAACTGTCCGGACGATGGTGTGGTGGTTTATATTGCATAGTTGAGAGCGAGCCTAAGATTTCCAGTACATAAATTGTTTGAAGATATTGTAAAATTTTGGCAGATTAGTCTTGGGCAAATATTTCCAAACGAGATCAGAGTAATTATAGGTTTTATTATTTTATGTAGAATTACTGGAGTGGTAATAAGTTTGGACACTTTTAAGCATTTTTTTTGTGATTCAATAGAGGTATGGGACATAGGAGGGACGAGGGTTCTATTGTTTCTCTCATCACACTGGTTCAGCTCCTTTGATTGATCAACCAACAAGTGTACATGGTTGGAAAAAACAATTTTTTTATTTAAGACATTGTGCGTTTCAAGATTTGGGTTTGTTGCAGCCGTGGAACTATAGGTTTCATTTGAGAAATGACTTTAGACGATATGCAAGTGGGACGAAGATGAGCACCGAAGTTATGAAGTTAAATACCTTGAGGTTTACACTAGATGTGTATTTGGATTAGCCAACGAGGTTACTTGAGGTTCCGGGTTTGGTTGGGGATCATATTGTGAAACTTTCTTGGCTAAGTATGATTGATTTGATTTCTGCTTTTCTGATCATCTGTTTGTTTAATTTGATTAAATTGTTGAATTTCTTTTTGGTTAATCGTCTATAAGACTTGATTCTAGTAGATTTTTAGCTTTCTTTGTTTTGATCGTCTATACGATTTGATTTTAGCTTCTTGTTGTAGATTATTTATATGGCTTGATTATGGTTGCTTTAGTTTGCTTTGTTTTGATCGTCTGTATGATGTAATTTTAGCTTCTTGTTGTTGATTGTCTATATGGTTTGATTCTGGCAAATTTTTAGTTTTCATTATTTTGATCGTCTGTACGATTTGATTTTAGCTTCTTGTTGTAGATTATTTATATGGCTTAATTCTGGCTAGTTTTTAGTTTTCTTTATTTTGATCATCTGTATGATGTGATTTTAGCTTCTTGTTGTTGATCGTCTATATGGTTTGATTCTGGCATATTTTTAGTTTTCTTTGTTTTGATCGTCTGAATGATGTGATTTTAGCTTCTTGTTGTTGATTGTCTATCTTCATCTTTTATTGTCTTATAGGAGCTGGTGCTACATAAGCAATTGCTAAAGCTCTTTTGGTTAAGAAGAATAAAAGGAAATTGGATGATGGTAATGTTATAATACCATGCAATAAGATTCTATCTTCTCCTCCTCGTAAAGGAAGTTATTCGTTTGATGGTTTGTTTTATTATGCACTAGGACAATTTGCAGAAAAAGAAAAGAAAGCAAGAAATGATCAGACCAAAAAGACTGTGTCAGTTGCCAGAAAAACTGATAGTGGCAAAGGGACGGTCGCGGTGAAAGATGCTTCGTCTCAAAAAGATGGAGCATATGAAGTAAGACGAAAGGTCACAGCAAAAAAGGATGGCAGAGTTGGGAAGAATGTAAGTGTTCTTGAAGAGACGATAGGTAAAGAAATACCATTGTCTAAACAAGAGGACAAAGGAAAGGCAAAAGTTTCAGATGCTAAGGTTCCAAAAGACAAAGGAACCAAATTTGTGCTTGATTTAAGTGTAATGATGAAGAGCAGATTGACGAATCCCAAGGATTTTGAGGATTATCTCTTGCAAGGATGTTCGTCGGTTGAGAGTGCAGCTCTGGGCAAGTATGCTATGTAAGATTTTGAAGGTTATTGGTTGAGGAGGAAATGTGAAGTAAGTGATCGACCGTATGATTTGCTTATGGTTTTTGTATTGTTTGATTGATTGATATCATCTATTTTTGTTTGGGGTTGTTTGATTAGTAGCAATCGTCTGTTTTTCTTTCTGGTAGAGTTAGTTTGCAAATGTTGAAATGTTCCGTCGATATAATCGGATCAAAGATAAAGCTGAAAAAGAAATTGGATCAAGAAAATCTTTGCAAGCAGAACTAGAGGAAATGACATTGTCTAAAGCAAAAGTGAATGAAGAGTTGGCAGCGGAAAAGAAAAAAGTGGTTGCTCTGCAGGGTGATTTGGAAGGTTTGAAGAAGGTGTCTGAGGGATGGGAGAAGAAGTATTGGGAAGAACATGCTTACCGCGCTAAATGGGAGGAAACAACAAAATTTTTAAAAGACAAGTATGAAGACGATGAGGAAAACATTAATACTCGGACGTTCAAATTATGTAGGGACGCTTTCTTGAAGTTTGAACATTGCCACAACATGATCAATCGAACAAAATTGGTGACCATCTGGTATGCTTTCAAGCAAGCGGCGTCTTGTATTCACTCCAAGGACTCGTATTTCTTTTTCCCAGAGGAATTTCAAGTGTATTTCAATGATGAATTCAACAAGCCATATGCTATGCCATGGGAAGATAATTGTGATGTGCAGGCTTTGCTGTGAAATTTTCCCACTCCGGATAATTCGGACGAGGAGGAAGAACAGGGAGAAGATACTAATATGGAAGAAGGTGTTAATGGTGAAAATGTTTTGAGGAGGGTGGATGATGAGAATATTGGAGGAGGAGAAATGCCAGAAAATGCTGAGAATTTGACAATAAGTGCAGTGAATCAGAGAGATGGGGAGGAAGTGGGGATGATGAAAGTGGATCCATCGTCTGTTATTTAGGATTTCTTTCACTCTGTGTATTTTTTTGCTTACTGGAAGTGGATAGTATTGTTACTAGGGATGAATGAGTGAACATGTATGGTGTAAGTATTTTGAAAACAGATTCTTGAAAGTATAATGCAGATTTTTTGTAATCTTTGTCATATGCGAATAATATAAATATGATATGCTCAAATCGTCTATCTTTTGAAAGAATGTTGTAGCTAAATATGAGAAATTTTGATTAAAATGGTTATATATTTGTATGGTATAATAGTAGGAAAATTGGTCGGTTTAGTTCACTAACTATTTTCATTAATTAACATAAGTCCACAATCTTTTCTTTTAACCTGATAAGTCCTACATCTTTTTACAATCAGCCTATTAAGTCCTTCCGGCCAAAAATTTGAATTTTTCGGCCAAAATTCATCACGTTCTGGGCACGTAATGATTTTTTAAGGGCAAAATCGTCCTTTTGAGTATTATAAAGCTTTGAACTTAGACTAATTGCAAAATCGTCCTCTTTATACAAAAAAAAAAAAAAAACCTCATAAGACCCTGCAGTTAGTCTAAGTTCACAGCTTTATAATATTCAAAAGGACGATTTTACCCTTAAAAAATCATTACGTACCTAGCACGTGATGAATTTTGGCCGAAAAATTCAAATTTTTGGCCAGAAGGACTTAATAGGTTGCTTGTAAAAAGAAGTAGGCCTTAACAGGTTAAAAAAAGATTGTGGACTTATATTAATTAATGAAAATAGTTAGAGGACTAAACTGGCCAATTTTCCTTGAATCGTCTGAATTTTTTTTTTTTTTTTTAAATGAGAATAGCGATGATGATTAAAATTGGATCGTGATGCCTATGAAAAGGTAAAAAGGAAAATGGACGATTTTTGAGTTGATAAAAAATAGAAAATAATAAGAGATAAAAATGAAGAATGTTAAATTTTGTCAGTTAGGATCACAATGTTTAAGGGAAGAACTTTTATTAAAATAAGGATAGTATGGTAACTAAAGTGGGATTTATTATTTCTACGAAATATGATAAAGGAAACAGATGTTGCTATAGTTTTTGAGACGTTAAAAATAAAATAAGAAGTAAAAAATATTGAGTTATGAAAATCATGATGTTTAGGGAAAATTTTTTTTCAAGTTTTGGATGTTCCAAGTGTGGGCAAGTTCTCTATCATGCATATCTTGAAGTTTGTAACTTCCATTCCCATTGTATTTCTTGATGATTTATAGTCCTTCCCACATTTAGTCAAGCTTTTTGTTTTGTTCTTACCTGCTGACCTCGTTTTTGCGGAGGACGAGATTTCCTGCTGTTAGAGGTCTAGGTTTTACTGTCTTGCTATGATATTAATTTAGCAGACGTTTGTAATGTGCTTCCTTCTGTACCGCTCTTTCCCTGAGATCGTCTAACATGTGCAAATTTTCTGCAATCTTTTGATTGTTAGTTGTTTCATCAAAAAGATCTGTTCGTAAGGTTGGGCTGCCAATTTTGACTGGTGTGAGTACTTCAATTCCAAAACATAAATTGAAAGGTGATTCACCTGTTTGGGCATTAGGTGTAGTTCGGTAAGACCATAAAATGTAAGGTAGTTCTTCTACCCATCATCCTTTAGCAGTATCAAGTCTCATTTTCAATCCCTGCAGGATGATGCAGTTTATGACTTCGGCGAGTCCATTCGTCTATGGATGACTGACAAACGAAAAGCGATGATCTATGAGGAGTTTCACACAAAGGGATTGGAAATCTTTGGATTCAAATTAAGTCCCATTATCGTTGATTAAAACTTTTGGAATGTCGAATCTGGTGATTATATCGTTTCAAAAGAACTATTTGGCCTTCTTGGACGTAATTGTGGTAGTAGGTTTCGCTTCTACCCATTTTGTGATGTAATCAACGGCGACAAAAATGAATTGATGTCCTCCAATAGCTTTTGGGAAAGGTCCCAGAATGTCCATCCCCCATTGGTAAAACGGGATAGGACAAGATAATGAATGTAATTCGTATGTTACAAGATGATGAAGGTTGGCGTGTATTTGACATTTTTCACATTTTTGGACGAACTGTAAGGCATCTTCTTCCATAGTTGGCCAAAAATAACTAACTCTCATGATTTTGCGGACTAAGCTTTGAGCGTCGATGTGTGCGTCTCAAATTCCTTCATGAATTTCTCGTAAAACGTAGTTGCCTTCATCTTCAGTTATACATTTTAGTAGTGGCCAAGAAAAACCTCTTTTGTACAATTGATCATTTACAATAGTGTATCTTGAGGCGGACAATTTGATCTTTTTTGCTAATTGGAGATCGTCTGGGAGGAGTCCATTTTTGATAAATGAGAAAATAGGTGTTATCCAAGTGATTTCCGTGCTCAAAGTTAAGACGATGTCTTCTTCAATGAAGTGTTTTGTTAATAATTCTAGCCAACAGCTTTGTATGGGCGATCCGGATTTTAATTTTGATAAAGCATCAACCTCCATATTTTGTTATTTGGGAATGTGTTCAACTTTGAAATACTCGAAAGATGATAAGAAGCTTTGTCCTTTGTTCAAGTATTTTTGCATGTTTGCTTCTTTGGCCTTGTACGAGGCATTGATTTGTCCAGCATGTATCTGAGAATTAGTCTTTATAATGAGGGAGCGAATATTGAGACTGACAGTAGTACGAAGGGTAGCCAATAAGGCCTCATACTCTGATTCATTGTTTGTGATGGGGAAGTTGGATTTCAGAGCATAAGCGAGACGAATGCCCTAAGTATTTCACACTATGAATCCTGAGCCTTTTGAATGGGTTGAAGAAGATCTATCAATGTAAGCAATCGAACAATCTTGTAAGTCCAGGACATGAGTATATTCTATTAGAAAGTCAGTGAGAGCCTGAGCTTTAATAGCCTTTCATGGGCGAAAATCAATCTAATGTCCAGATAGTTCGATGGCCCATTTCATCAATCGTCCCGAAGCATCTGGGTTGTATATAGCTTGTCGTATTGGGATGATTGTATAAACAAGAATATCGTGTCCCTGAAAATATTTGATCAATTTGCGGATGTGATGATCAGTATCAAAACATGTTTTTTAATAGTAGAATATCAGAGCTCTGGTCCTTGCAATGGATGACTTAGATAATATATAGGATGATATGTGTTTTGTCGTGTGACTGAAAGGACAAAATTTAAAACTTCCTCAGAAACAGATAAGTGTAGATTCAAAATTTCATCTGGATTTGGAGAGACTAACAATGGAGGGGTGCTTAAGTGAGCTTTGAGATCTTCAAAAGCTGTTTGACATTCTTTAGTCCAAACAAAAAATGAGGATTTTAGATTGACAAGAATTTTGTGGAAAGGGAGAGATCTTTCACTTGATTTCGCCAAAAATCTGTTGAGGGCTGTGATGCGACCAGTGAGTCTTTGAACATCTTTCACATTCTGGGGGGGCTGCATATCTAGTAAGGCTCAGATTTTAGAAGGATTTGCTTTGATGCCTCTATGTGATACCTTATATCCAAGAAATTTACCAGACTCTATGCCAAAGAAACATTTTTTTTGGATTGAGTTTCATGCCATGTGAACAAATGGTGTTGAAAGTTTCTCGTAGATCATCCAAAAATGTTGACATTTCTTTGGTTTTGATGAAAATGTCATCAATATATGCTTCTACATTTTTTTCCTATTTGAGTTGCAAACATTCTATCACCATGTTCTGGAATTTTGCACCCGCATTCTTCAATCCAAAAGGCATGCGTTTGTAACAATATAATTCATGAGGAGTGATGAAAGAAGTTTTGTCTTAGTCTTCTTCAGCTATCTAGATTTGGTGGTACACTTTGTGTGCATCCAAGAAACATAATAAGGCGTATCTTGATGTGGCGTCAACTAGCTTATCAATTTTTGACAATGGAAATGGTCGGAATGTGTTTGTTTACAAATGTGAAATTGATACACATTCGCCAAGATTCTTCTGGTTTTGGGACAAGAACTGGGTTGGAAATCCATGTTAGGAACCGAACGTTGCGGATGATGCCAGCACTCAGCAGATCTGCAACTTCTTTCTTGATAGCCTCCTATTGATTTGTAGCAAAAAAAATCTCCTCTTCTAGATGATGGGTTTTATAAATGGTGAGATATCAAGATGATGTTCAACAAAGTGGTGAGGGATGATCCCAAAATCTCATGGTGACCAAGCAAAGATATCTTGAAAATCAGTGAGAATTTGTTTAAGATCTTCTTTAAGTTGTGAGGGGAGACGAGGCTCAATTTTTAGTACTTTTTCAGCTTGGTTCATGACCTGGAATTCTTCTATTTCAACAACGAGTTCAATTGTCTCAGTCGAGGGTGTACCGATAGTCTCTGCTGCTTTGGGGTGTTAAGCTTACTTTACGGCCTTCAGCAAATAGCTTTGTGCTTGTGTAATGTCACCTTGGATTTTGTGTAAAACTCCATTCATTTCCATATTGATTTCATTTCTTAAAATGCTTATGTCAGCTAGCATTTGATTGAGGCCTAGTCTTCCCAAGATGACATTGTACACTGTTGGGGCGTCTACCACCAGGATATCTACTAATTCAGTAATAAAATTGTGAGAGTTTCCCCATTTGATTGGTAGTCATACCTGACCTTCTGCAAGTATTGTGGCTCCTGTGAAGCCAATGAGGAGAATACGATCACTTGTAATAGAAGATGATGGAATATCATTGCTTTAGTAGCTTCTAGATAAATGAAGTTAGCTGAACTTTCGGTATCTACTAAGATTCTTTTGACTAGACAGTTGGCAATGTTCAAAGAAATAACTAGTGGAACATTATCATTTGCATCATCTATGCGTTGGCTTTTCCCATGGCCTCTCTCCCCTTGCGGACGTGATGAAGTATCTGATATCATGTTGATGATCTTTAAAGTGCTTCTTCCTTTGTTGATCTTCCAGATCTATCGATGTATTCTTGGAAGTGGTCTTTTCTTATAGCTGCTTCGATGTTTCTTTTCAGAGATAAACAATGGTCTGTGAGATGCCCAACGTCATTATGATATTTGCAAAATTTTGATTGGTTTCTTTTGTCCTTAGATGCAAACATAGGTCTTGGAGGAGGAAGAAAATCTGGATCTTTTAAGTATTGCAGAATGATGGATCGGCTAACTGTTAAAGGAGTGAAATGTTGTAGATCATCCTTAGGAGTAAGATGCGGGAAGTATTTGTGTTTGAACTTTGGGTCATTGTAGATGCTTAATTGTCCTCTTAACCGATAATCTGTTCGTGAAGATGGTCGAAATGTTGAAATAGTTTGTGATGAATCTGGGGGAAAGGAGCCTTTATGAGAATGATCATCAATAGGAGGTGGTTTCTTGAAGTAGGGCTTTTGTGGAGAGAATCTTTTGAATGTTAGATTGATTCGATTGGGGACATAATGATGAACTCGATCCCTGTGATTGTTCTCTCTCCGGGAATTTGCTTTTAGCAATTCTTCCTGTTCAAATTGTCTAATCTCTCGCTTCGATTTTTCTAAATTTTATCCTTTGACCCATTTATTAACTTTATCCAAAATATTTGTCATTGTCTGTGGTTGCATAATGTTTAACTTCTCTGAATAATGGCCAGGGTGGAAGCCATTGCAAAAAGCTTTGATGTAAGCGTTGTTTGTCAAATTATATACCTGTAAGCTTTCATCGTGGAATCGCTTGGAATACTCTAATAATAGCTCTCCAGACCTCTTCCTAATGTGTAGAAGATGTGTCCTTGGCTTCTTGAGGATGCGACTACCAGCGAAGCATTGAAGAAACAAATGCCCAACTGATCAAAGGAAGTAATGCTCTTAGGTGGTATAGACGAGAACCAATCTAATGCTCATCCAACCAAAGAGCTAGCAAAACAATGGCATAACAACATATCATTGGCTGATTGAGTCATCATCCTGGTGGTATAGTGTCTAATGTGATCTTTCAGATTAGATGAGCCAACAAATTTTTCTAGTGAAGGAAGTTTGAAATCTCTTGGTGTTTTCGCAGAAAGGTAAGCATCAATGAGAGGATTGGATTTCAAAACATTCCATGGATGTTTGATCGTTTAAGGAGCATGAGTGGTGTTTGGTAATGAATCTTGTGAGTTCGGTGTTGGCAAAGTTCTGACAGTTGGAGGAGTGGGATCGTCCGAGTGAAAGTTTCCTGGTTGTGGGTGGAGATTTTGTGATTGTCCAGGAGCAGAAGCTATTCTTCGCGGTGGGATGGTGGTGTCTGGGAGAAGATCTAGCCAGCCTTGTTTCTGGAAATTGTGTAGATTATCACCAGTCTATTCGTCGGCATGTTCTTAATCATCCCTCTGCTGCCGAGAAGTGACAAAAGCCTTAAAGTCATTCCTGTGTGAAAGCAGGAAAGCCAAATCCTCCGCATGTTTCGAATTGTCCAAAATGTGGTTGCGGCGTGCACTGGTGACAGAATGTGTAGGTGAAGTATCTCGTCGTTTTCTTTTTCCTTGAGATTATACAACTGCTCCAACCAAATAAGTGTGATGGTCCTTGGAACGAGTTGGAGGCTCTGTGATAAGTGGGAGCTTTAGTGGCATGGATGGAGTTTGGAGGGATCGTCTGAGAGGAAGCATACGGCGAGGAGGTATGGAAGATGTGAAACCCGGAGTTGGAAGGGTTAGATGCTCGTCTGCTGGGAAAAAGAGGGGTCCATTGTTGCTGAGAAGAGATAAGGTTCGAAGAATTTGGTAGGCGCCGATTATGATGTGGAGCTTAACCTAGCTTGAGGGCAGATTAGTCCTTGCGATTGATTTCCCTCGTCTGCTTCTTGAGAAAGTCATTTATCCTGCAAAAGCAAAGCCAAAATGGGGTGGTTCCCCTAGCAGCTCCTCCAATGCCTAAGTCAGAATAAATTCAAAGCTCAAATAAAGCAATAAAAATTTGAGAGAGAGTTAAAGTTCACTTCCCTTCTTCAAGGATCTTATGTTTTATTTATAGAGTAAGGAAGTAGCGAATCTATACAATTGCGAGATTAATGAATCCTAATCCTTATAGGAAAATGATTAAGGGCTTGATAATAATAATAAATATGTATTCTAGTCATAATAGAAAAAGGATTAAGAGTTTAATAATAATAATAATTATTAAAATAAATAATAAATATTACCATAATGTTCTTTCAAAAATAAGATAAAATAAAAATGATAAGGT
Source organism: Marsdenia floribunda (assembly GCA_035583425.1). Lineage (NCBI taxonomy): Eukaryota > Viridiplantae > Streptophyta > Magnoliopsida > Gentianales > Apocynaceae > Marsdenia > Marsdenia floribunda. The sequence continues at coordinate 312 of JAXGGT010001871.1, read as the reverse complement.
AATGAATATTACCAAGAAATAAGATGGGTTACTGACAAAAAATATTTTTGCATGACATAGGAAAAAGAAAATTGAAAACCCACTTGCATTTTACAAGTAGCAAAACTGTCGAGAAGGATTATTGTTAGTCCACGATGTCTTCACTCGGCAAGTTCTACCATAGAAACATTTTGGTAAGAATGAGCCTCTATTACTTTGCATTTTCTTCAATGTACCTCTAAACTTGAGGTTGAACGAGAGAGAGAGAGAGAGAGAGAGAGAGAGAGAGAGAGAGAGAGAGAGAGAGAGAGAGAGAGAGAGAGAGAGAGAGAG
>JAXGGT010001835.1:0-26518 GCA_035583425.1 Marsdenia floribunda | reverse complement strand
TAAACCCTAAAATACCCTAGAATACCCTAAAAATCAGTAGCCGTCGCTAAGCACTCGCTGATTTGCGAGGGCTCAGCGACAGCCAACTATTTAAAAAAAAAAACGGCGCCGCCTTTAATTTCTCCAGGAAAAAATTTTAAAAAAAAATTAAAAATTGTTGCCGTCGCTAAACACTCGGAAATTTGCGAGGGCTCAGCGACGGCCACCATATTTCCCACAAATAAATTTTTTAAAAAATAAAAAATGGAAGCCGTCGCTAAGCACTCGCAGATTTGCGAGGGCTCAGCGACGACCTATTATATTTCCCACAAATAAATTTTAAAAAAAAATAAAAAATGGAAGCCGTCGCTAAGCACTCGCAGATTTGCGAGGGCTCAGCAACGGCCCATTATATTTCCCACAAATAAATTTTTAAAAAAATTAAAAATCGTAGCCGTCGCTGAGCCCTCGCAGATTTGCGAGGGTTCAGCGACGGCACATTATATTTCCCACAAATAAATTTTAAAAAAAGTTAAAAATGTAAGCCGTCGCTAAGCCCTCGCTGATGTGCGAGAGTTCAGCGAGGGCGATGATTTGGTCGCAAATTTGCGAGGGATTTACGATGGGCAGTCAACGAACACAATCCCCCTCGGTAAGCCGTCGTTGTGCCCTCGCTGATTAGCGAGGGCACCTGCCGTCGATGATTGCCGTCGCAGATTAGCTATTTTCTTGTAGTGGACATTGGCCACCTCATTCAACTTATTAAATCTTTACTGGCAGCTTTTTCTCATTTTTCTATTTCTTATGTTCCCCGCAACTCAAACATTCATGCTCACTATTTTGCTTCCTTTGGGATTAACTCTCACAGGACCCATGAGTGGTACCCACTGTGAGAATTGAAGATGAATTGAAAGACAAAAGATGGAATGAGAACAGTAGCTAGGGTTTCATAACATTCAATAATAAATTACAAAGTGAGACATAAGAGTATATATAGCAAACCATGTAAAAAAACTAAAAAGACTATTCTACCTTTATGAGGAATAATGAATAAAAAAACTAAATAATAAAACTAATATACTCTAACATTCCCCGTCCAACTCACGATGCGGCTGCAACGAGCATCGAGAGTTTGTCAACAAAGAAGCGAAATCACTGCACAGTGTGAGACTTTGGGAAAAAGTCAGCTAATTGCATGGTGGAAGATATAAAAGGCAATGTAATCTTTCCACACTGTAGCGCTTGTCGAGTAATATGACAATCAATCTCAATGTGTTTAGTGCATTCATGAAAGACCAAATTACGAGCAATGTGAATGGCACTCTTGTTGTCACAATAAAGCAGAGTAGGAGTAGTAATGGGGACTCCCATATCTGACAAAAGCCAATGCAACTAAACAATCTCATTCGTGGTGGTGGCCATTGCACGGTACTCAGCCTCTATAGAGGATTGAGAAACAACTTGTTGTTTCTTACTTCTCCATGAAATAAGTGAACCACCTAAGAATATGCAAAAGCCAGTACTGGACTTACGATCATTCGGATCACCAGCCCAATCAGCATTAAAATATGCACAAAGCTCCAAAGACGAATTAGAGGGAAACAAAAGACTATGATCAATAGTGCTGCGTAGATAGCTTAAAATATGAAGAACAGTAGCCTAATGAATAGTGGTGGGGCATGCAACAAACTGACTGACAATGTGGACAACATAAGCAATATATAGTCGAATGATAATGAGATAGATTAAGCTACCGACCAAAGTTTAGTACAGAGTAGGATCAGAAAATGGAGTATCATCTGTAAGGCCATATCGAGCATTAAGTTCCCAAGGTGTATCAACAATCCGAGTATCCATCAGCCGAGCTCGTTGAAGGATATCCACTATGTACTTGGACTAAGACAAAAGATAGCCTTTTGAAGAAATAGCAACCTTAATACCCAAGAAATAATGCAAGGGGCCTAAATCCTTCATGTCAAACTGGTGAGCCAACTCAGCCTTCAGTTTTACAATACCAAGAACATCATCACTAGCAATAATCATGTCATCAACGTAAGGTGAAATTAGTAGATGTAAATTTAACAAAAAGAGCTGAATCATGAGCACTAGAGGAAAAACCAAGAGCACTAGCCACAGTAGAAAATTGCTCAAACCAAGCACAAGGAGCTTGTTTGAGACCTTACAATGCCTTTTTAAGTCTGCAAACTTCATTCGGATTATGAGATACAACTGGAGGAGGTACCATATAAACTTCTTCTTCAAGATCCCCATTTAAAAAGACATTTTTGACATCCATCTGGGATTAGACCATTTGTGAACGGAAGCAACTGCAATAAGAGCACGTATAGTGGTTATCTTGGCAACTGGTGCAAAAGTCTCCTAATAATCTATACCATATGTTTGACCAAAACCCTTCGCAACTAATCGTGCTTTGTAACAGTACTCCACTGATCCATCTAACTTTGTTTTGATCTTCTAAACTCAACGAGAACCAATAGCACTCTTACCAGGAGGAAGTGGCACCAAATCCCAAGTAGCGGTCCGATGCAAAGCATCAAGTTCCTCATCCATAGCCTGCTGCCACTTAGGATCAAGAACTGCTTCGGTATTGGAAGTGCGCTCGCAAAGATTGTGAAGAGACACTAAAAATGAAGTAAAGGAAGGTGAAAAACAAGAATAAGAAAAATCAGGTAACTAAGTGGACTTACAAGTATGCTGCGGATAGCGTGGTGGTGTAGGATCTGCAGTCATAGGAGAAGCAGGAATAACCGTAGGAGAAGGTGCGGAAACATCATCTATGGAAGGAGGAGCGTGAGAAATACCATCGGTTGCACCATCAGTAGCTGCTCGAGTCCAGCGAGAAAAATGATAAGGAAAGGGTTGCATTGGAGAAAGGGAAACATTGATTGAGGAGGAGGAGGAACTAGTAAAGGGTGGAGGATTAGGAGGATCATCTAAGAAAGGATCAATGCATATGAGATCAAACTTAGATAACTGTTGGGACGTGCTAGGAATAGAAAAGAAGAGAATATGTTCAAGAAAGAAGCCATGACAACTTACATACAATTTCTAAGCTATAGGATCATAACAAGACAACTTATTAATCTCAACACTGAGACGAAGGACAAAACAAGTACAACCAAACACACTTAAGGAGGAGTAGTTAGGAGAATGTCCATGCAATTTTTCATAAGGAGACAAACTTAAAGTATGAACATTAGGCATTCTATTAATCAAGTGCACAGCGGTGAGAACAGCTTCACCCCCAAAAAGGACTTGGGACAATAGCAGATAAGAGAAGAGAGCGAGCAGTGTCAACAATATGTCTATGTTTTCTTTCAGCTACTCCATTCTGTGGTAGGGTATCAGTACATGAGGATTGATGAATAGTGCCATTAGAAAGGAGTAGCTTAGAAAATGCCACAGATGTATATTCTCCACCTAAATAAGAACAAAAACATTTTATCACAGAAAAGTATTGATTTTTAATTAATGAGCGAAGGAGGTATAAATGTGAATAAAATCATATCTATGCTTCATTAAATAAACCCAGCAATATCTTGTATGATCATCAATAAAAGAAACATAATATTTGTAACCCCCTTTTGTGGCAACAGGAGAAGGGCCCCACACATCAGAATGAATCAAGTCAAATGGTGTAACAGAGGAAGGCACACTACGATTAAAAGGTAAAGCGAAAATTTTGTCAGTTTATAACCACTACAATCAGAAATATCACAAGGTTCTAAATTTGCCAAAGATCTTTGAGAAACTAAATATCTTAGTCGAGATGCTAAAACATGGCGAAGTCTAGAGTGCCACAAGTAAAAGGGAGTAGAAGAAGAACTTAAACGAAAAGAAGACAAATTGACACCCAATGCAGCTACGTCCAGAACTCGTAGCTCGTCCAAGACATATAATCCCCCCTACCTACGGCCTATCCCAATTAGCCTCTGGCATTGAAGATCCTGCACCTTACATGTAGTGGAAGAGAAAAGAAACAGAATAACTAGATTCACGAAGTTGACTCACAGATACAAGATTCATAGTAAGTTTTGGAACGTAATAAACATCAAAGAGAGATAAGTGAGGAATGCATACAGAACCAACACCCGTTAAAAGCATGTGAGTACCATCAATAGTCATAACAAAGATATGGGAAGGAGATTGTGACATAGATACAATGGATGATGAAAAAGGACATATGGTGAGATGCACCAGAATCTAAGACCCACAAAGAAGAAGAGATACCTGCAGTGTTAGGAAAATTCAGACCTGATGAAGATGGAGTAGACATAGTATACGGCTGCGATGATGGCTGTGTAATGAGGAACTGTTGAAATTGCTCTATAAGAGACGCCATATGGGGATCTCCAAAATGAGTGCAAATTGACAAATCTACTGACGAAATTCCTCAAATCGTTCAAAATCTGTTTCTCAAGACCACTGTGCAAGAAACGCCCAAATGTATTCTACTGCAAACGAATTTCCCCAAATATACTCTACTTCAAATGAATTTCCTAAATGTGCAAATCTAAATTTACTCTATTGTAAACAAAATTCCTCCAGATATGCGAAATCCCCAAAAAAAAAAAAAAAATTGAATGCGAAGATCTCCTATAAAATTTTCAATCAAACATCCCATAACCCAGCTTTGATACCATGTGAGAATTGAAGATGAATTGAAAGACAGAAGATGGAATGAGAACAGTAGCTAGGGTTTCATAACATTCAATAATAAATTACAAGAGATACATAAGAGAATATATAGCAAACAATGTAAAAAGACTAAAAATACTATTCTACCCTTATGAGGAATAAAGAATAACAAAACTAAATATAATCTAACACCCACCTCTCCCTAAGGGTCTCATTCCAGCTTCCATAGCTGGTCTATTCATTAAATGAAATTTATTTTTGTTTAAAAAAATAAATAAATCCTTTTGGAGGACAAAAGGAAATTTAGTAGGGAAATTGACGTTTTAGTCTTTAATTTTTTTTATTATTTGGACAAATGAGTCCATAATTAATTTTATTTTTTTACAATTGAATCCCTATTTTAGTTTTGGTTAGACAATGGAGTCCTTTTAACTGAATTTGAACAATTTTTAGCTAATAAAATGAGATTTCTTAAGATTTGAGTTAGTTAATGAGACTGTGAGTGAAAAAAAAAAAACCCCTTCATAGGACATACAATACTTGATATTTGAATTTGATGGTAGCAAGTTGTCAAAATTTGGTCAAAAGTACCCCTTTATCCAATAAAAAATAAATGGAAATCCGATTATCCAAAAGACAAAAAGATAAAAACCTATTTACTCAAACAATAAAAGTATTGGGATTAAAACGACTAATTTTAAAATTTAGTATAACTAAAAGAACCTCATGCCTATAGTTTGCATTAAAAGAAATTAAACTCTCAAATGATGACTGGTTATTTTAAAAAATACTTAAAAAATAAATAATAAAGGCTATAAGGTTTTATTAGACAAATTAACAATATGGTCCAATAATTGTTGAAACAATTAATTAATGTCAATTAATGGAGGAATCCCTATTCTGAATCTCTCTAATCCATAATCATCATTTTACCAACTCTTTATGCTTTGAATTACTTCTTTTGCATGAGAATAAGAATCTCATATGTAATTGATTCAATAGCAATTAATTTTTTTGTTTCATGTATATCTTTTACAATTAAGTTACCAAAATTTTTTCTATAGGTATCTTTATAGTGTAAATGCAGTAATAATGACATGAAGTAAATGCAGTCATATGTTAAATTCTTATATATATACTTAGAGATACATTCCACTCCAGTGTGGAATGTATGTATATATATATATTCCGCTAAATTTAATGGTTTTACTTTTTTTCTTTATAAATATTTTTTTTCTTTACAAATTATATATATAAAGTAATATATATATATATATATATATATATATATATATATATATATTTGCAAGTTATAATTAAAATTTATCTTCAAATTTTATTAAAAATTTTTGCTTCTTAAGTTATATTAAAAAAAGATTTATATATATGATGTAACATAAAAATACTAATTGAACTCGTCTGATATATATATATATATTTAAAATACTAATGAATTAAATTAAATAACAATTTTTTAAATCTCAATTTCATACCTTATGGTTTCTATATAAATTTAATATAACTATCTAAAATTATATCTTTTTTAAAAATAAAATAAAGTATAAAAATTAAATTATATTAATATTAATTAAATATCTATTTTATTTGAAATATCATATTGAGTATATTATATATATTACTTAAATAATAAAAATATTAACAACAAAAGTTAAGTTAAACGTTGTACTAATATTAAAATAAATAGAGAATTCATCTCAATAATTCTCATCTAAAATGCAAATCTCTCACTTTTACTTTTTTTTTTTTTTTTACAAATTCAAATTTAATATACAAAATGAAAAAGAAGAAAAGAAAAATATAATAAACTTTCCTATAAAAATAATAATAAAAAGAATCATAAAAAAAGAGAAAAATTAAAGTAAAATACAATAATAATAATAAGTAATACAAAAGAATGAAAAATAAGAGAATGAAAATAAATAAACAAAAGGAAAAAATGGGTAAAATAGAAAAATAGTAAAAACTTAAACTTTGCAAATGGAATATATACAATAAAAAAAAAAAAAAAAATTGCTTGAAATCAATTGAAAGAATAAGAATTATGCTAGCTACATAAATGTTACTATATTTTAAAATTATGTATGATTGCACTTTACTTGGTTTTTTTAGTCAATTTTTAAAATAATTTGACCGTTTTAATTATATATTTATTACGTAGATAATTTTTTTTAGAAGCATTTTCAATAAAATAACTCTTGCAATTACAAGACTACATGACCAAAAAGTTCTAATTATTTGGAAAAATTAGTTGAAAGAACCAACTCAGATATTCGTAGATAATTATTGGAATTAGTAGCACAATAATAAAAATATAAGGTGTAGTTTGAAAAAAGTAAAATAATTCTATAAAGAAAATAGGGAATTTTTTAAAAGAACTAAAATAATAAATTTTGATAATTTTGTTAATAAAATGAGATGGAACGGAAGTTGAGAAGGGGAAAAAATATAAATATTTGTCCACATGGGGACTAAATGCATGAAAAAGAACACATTTGTTTGGTTGATTAACTATATTATCTACTACAGGACTGTATATATATATGCATTTAAAATCTTATGCAGATCTACTGCACTCCCCATTAATTTCCTTTATGAGATTGTGAAAGCGGAAGAAAACCCAGTCCAAGTAGAAAAGGTTTAGTTCCTTTCAAGTAAGGTTTTGAGTTTGAATCTGGTGTACCGAAAAATGCATGTTAAGAAGATCTTCTCATTGAAAAGGAATCCAATATGACTTGATTTCGAATTAATCGGAACCCAAAGTGACTATTAAATATTGGGAGGTGTTAAACAAAAAAAAAAAAAAGGAAAGAGAAGAAAACAACAACAGTAACAATAACAAAATTACATTATTGCATTTATCTACTGAAAATCAATTAACAAACTAAGAAATATAAAAATATATATATATATATATTATAAAAATGATGGTAAGAATTAAAGAATTAATAAAAATGGTAAGAAATTGAAAGATTAAAAGTAAATCATTAAATAAACAAAATAATTAAATAAATTATATGAAGATTAAAAATTAAAATCTAGGGGTGAATAATTGAAAATATTAAAAACCTAAAAAAGGAATAATAATAATAATAATCAATCCTAACAATTAATTACCATAAGACCATCGAGAAGAATATGTTGTAATTTTATATATAAGATAAATATATATTCTTTAATTTTAAATCATTATTTTTTGGAGAAGGTTAATTGTACGTTTTCAAAATAAGAAGAAATATTTTTACATAAATCATATAAATTATTTTTTAATTTTTTAATTTTTAATTTTTTTTTGCAAAAATATAATTTGAATTCAAGTTAAATATGAACTCAAACTAGTTTAATAGATAAATAGAAAGATTCGTGGATTTAGTACAAAACATTTAAAATTTTAGTATGTTTGGTCCTAAATATTTTATTATGATATTTTAGATCCTAAATAAATTATATTTTAGTAACTTTTGTACTTTTGGACAGAAAAAGACTTAATTTAAAATAAATGTTAAAAAGTTAGTGTACTCATGGCTTTAAAAAAATTACTAATCTCCAAAAGACCAAAATCAACAAAATTTAATTTATTTAAAACTTAAAAAATTAAAATAAAATGTTTAGGACCAAGCATACCAATCTCTTTAATGTTTAGGACTAAATTCACCAATCTCTTAAGATAAATAAGGCAAATATGAATAGTTTTCGAACTATATATACGAATAATCGAATAAACTTGAACAATATTATAAGTTTGAAAATTAAGCCTCACGAACATATTCGAAAATTAATCCAACAAAGCTTAACCATTCCATATTTGATTGGATTTGACTCTATTACATGTCTGACTCCCAATACAAAGGATGACATAAACTTTCATTTATGCCTTTCACGAACTTACATAGACATTTTTACTTATAATTTTTACAAATTTGTATATATATATGCCTCCCAAATATGTTTATATTTATATATATATCGGTCAAAATATGTGATAAATAAGAATTGAAAAATATATCTATATTGGTTTCTGGGCTGTATAAATATATATGTTATGTGATCAACATGTTTATGGATTTGGTATCTTCCTTAAAACCTTATATCTACTCATCTACATATTATTTTTTCTCTTAAAAAAAAAAAACCAAATAATCTTACAAATGATGATTATTTCCATATATATTATCAAAAGATTTGCTAGTAAATTTAAGGATTCAAATCTTTATCGGTGAAAGTGATACAGAAGACTGTGTGTAAGTTGAAGGATTCAAACGTTTGGTGCGTCTTTTCTTCCTCTTTTGTTTTAACGCATTTTGAGCTTATTTAAATACCTAAAACAATACCTAACCTGGAGAAAAGGAAAACCAGTAAATAAAATAAAGCCATGTTGCTACGGGTTGAGATACTACTTGGTCCAAATTGGATAGCTTGTAGCCCTTTTTTATTTATTTATTTATTTGGTTTGTTTCGTTTTTCTTTTCTGGTCAGATGGAAGACACATACAGAAGCAAATTTGAGTATATAAATTAGGGAGTGAAAAGTAATGCCATCAATTATCTGAAAGAAGAAAATCCATCCATCAATTCTCAGTAGGCAACGATAATGATATTTGGCTCATTTTAATATTTATATATTTTAAAATACGAGTTTATAACTTTGATCAATATTCATATAATATTAGATTGACTTTAAATTTTGTAGATTTTATTTTATTAAATCTAACGGTTGGATTAAATGTTTGATTTTTGTAAAATAAAAAAATTAATAGAATTCGATATTAAAATTACAATCGTAGATGGATGGCACATGAAATAGTATTGGATTGACTTCAAATTTTTTAGGTTTATTTTTTAATATATATTTAACAAATCTAACCGTTAGATTATCTATCAATTATATGAGTTCATGAAAACTTACAAAGCTATTAGGTTGTGCAACCGTAACTTCGTGTCGATCTCCTATAGTTGTGAAATGAATCCAGGATCTAGTAAGCCTTTCACCTCTCTTGATTGGATGATCAATATAAACTTCATATACCAATCTTCATGTAACTCTTCAAAGCCAACAATTGTTGAGGAATCTATTGAATGAACAACCCCTTGGCAAATGAAAATTGTAGTTCAGATTGTAGGATGAAACTTCAAGCATGAATAAAACTTCATTCAAGACAAATTGGTAGATTTCAATAGTGGCACACAGGCTAAAACTAAATACGAATAAATAAATTCTTTTCTTATTTTTATTTATCCTTTCTTACAGAAAGAGAACAAAAATATTAAAAGAAGATTTATGAAAAGGTTCTGAATCTATATGTATATGTGTGTGTGTGTGGGTGGGTGTATATATCAAAAAACTTAAATTATCTGCGTATTTTTTCTCTTAAATAGAATCAAATTTTACAAATCATGCAAATGATGATTATTTCCATATAAATTATCGAAAGATTTTCTAGTAAATTGAAGGATCCAAATACAGAAGCTGGACTTTGTGTCAATTGAAGGATTCAAGTCTTTGGTGGGTCTTTTTCTTCCTCTTTTATTTTGGCACGTGATGAGCTTATTTAAGTAGCTAAACAAAGGCCTAAGTCGGAAAAAGGGAACCAGTAAATAAAATAAAGCCATGTTGCTACGAGTCGAGATACTATTTGGTCCAAATTGGATAGCTCGTATTTTCCATGTTCGACAGCTTTTTTATTTTTTATTTTGCTTTTTCCTTTTTGTTTTCTGTCCAGATAAATTTTAGTATACACGCATACAGAAGAAAATTTTAGTATATAAATTAGGGTGAGAAAAGTAATGCCATCAAATATCTCTAAGAAGAAAATCCATCCATCAATACTCAGTAGGCAACGATAATGTCCAACAGACACATTCTAACTCTTCTCTTCTTGATTGCAGCATTATTCATCCGACCAGCAACGCCGACAAGAGTCATAGCTACATGTAAGTTTCTGATCATCTCTCTTCCTAATGTGTTATTTTGTTTTGGAAATACTAATGATTGTTAAATATTCTTTCTGTAATTTTCCCTCTGTTAGCACCACTGATGACATCAGAAATATTCCTTCCAATGCTTCGAGTAACACGCCGAGATCTCTCCTCCGGTCCAGGTCCCCATGGCAACGCTTCAGGACAAGGAAGAAATTGCAGATCCTGCTTCCCTCATAAATAATTCCACAAATTATATCATTAGACTTTAAGCAATTGCTTTCTTAATTGGTAATAATTTTGTTGGTAAGCCAGTTGGTAATTTGGCGGGAAAGCATTTGGCAATTAAATACCAACAAGAATCTCATTGTTGGTATTGGTAATTCACTTGCTAATTTGTTAAAAAATTATTTACCAACAAAAAATTCATAGTTAGTAATATTTTTGTTCATAATTAAATTTCTGATTTGGCATAGAAGTATTTATCAAGTAAATAATTTAGGGTGTTTGAACTTTTGTTGAAATTGCTCATTCTTTTTTTAAAAAGAGTTGAGTAGATTGCAAAAAACGAGAAATAAGGTAGAGACAAGTTAAGAAGTTGTCTAATAAGTGGGGAACAAAAATAGTATATTTTATTAGAGTATGATGATATTATTATTTGAGTTATACATATTTATATGTATATATTAAATATTTATAGTAAGTGAGTGAATTTTTTATCCTTTTTTTTTTTGCCAACTCACCAGACATGAACAGTGTCATGTCAGGTGGTGTCCAAACAAGTACAGCTCATTTTTTTGAGTTTGAGTGAAATTTTGAAAAATAATTCTAATCCAAAAACAGCCTTATGTTTTGGCATAGAAGATACAAAAAATCATGGTTGGTAATGTTATGTCATGAATTTAAATTGTAATTTAAATGAAAATTATTTTATAAATGATTTCCAACTAACAAGTAATTCTCAGTTTCTATTTGTTATTAACTAGTTAAAGATAATTTTTATCCATAAATTTCTATATGAAATAATTCTTTTATAATATTTGTCGTTAGTATTTTAATAGTAACAAATATTACTAAGATATTATTATACGTTTGTTGATAATTTATAACAAATTGATGATAACTCTTTACAGGGAAAAAAGAATGAGATTCAGTTAACGAAGAAATCAGATAGTTAAGGTAGCGATAGAAAAATCAGAGTGATGTTTTCTCTTGGCCTTAAAGCTTTTCTTTAGGTTTTTTATTTTTTTTTTTGTGCTACCAATTTAAGTTTTCAAAATCAATTGAGAGAAATTCCCTCCACCAAAAAAATAAAAATAAAAAAGTCGAGACAGGTTAAGAGAGGAAGGAATTCTTTATCTTTAAAGATTAGAAATTTTTTTTTTTTATTTTTTTAAACTAAACTAATTCACAAGAAGAAAAAAAAAAATCAGCAGTATATATATAGATTAAAGGCATCATTCACGTCAATTTTATTTTTTTAACATTAATTTAAAATTTATATACAAATATTAATTTTCAAATTAAAAGTCTTTTACTTTAAATATAAAAATTTTCATTGTATAAAAAATTAATTTTTTTCTTAAAAAATTTTAATTTTGAAAAGGAAATTCATTTGAGATTATTTATTTATTTCGAATTAGAGATAATGGACACGCATTATTAGCTAAGAAAATTGATTTAAATTTTTACCAAAAATTAAAATAAATATTAAAAATAAAAAATAAAATTTAATATTAAAACTTTACTAATGACTTAATTTATATTTTAAATAAGTAAATAAGTAAATAAGCTAAAAGGATTATAATTTTTTTAAATAATTAATGTTTACCTGGATAATCATTTTTTAACAGATAACATTAAAATTTTATACATATTTTAAAATAAATAAATAATCTATAGAAAAAGTAATATATATATATATATATATATATATATATATAATTTAACCTTACATAAAAAAAAAAATTATACACATATATCACACAATATATATATATATATATGTATATATTTAAAATATATTATTAAAGATAATTATCATTCATAATATATAATTAAATGTAATTATCATTTATAATTAGAGACAAATATATTGATCTAAAGTAAATAAAAAAAAAATGATGGTTTATAATACTTTATGGTATACATAGAAATATGGTTAACAAATGTTTTTTTTTTCTTTTTCTTTTTTTTTTTTTAACATAATATCAAAATTAGTATAGTTAAAGTTGTCTCTAAACTGTCTATAACTTTGATAAAAATATTAATTTTCTTTTTCTCAAAAAATTTTTAAAAAAAATTAATTTCCGTGCAGAAATTTTTTTCACAAAAAATTAGCTAAGATATTACTACTAAATACCAGATAGTTTGCAATTATTTATTTATTGTTAATTTCTAATCTGTAGCTAGCTATTGTTTTGCTACTATAATTTAATATCTATGATTACTATATATATATAAAGAAGTAGTTTTTTTTTTTTTTTTTTGATAAGTTATATAAAGAAGTAGTTATTCAATAGCTAATATTTATTTAATATTTAAAATCTATTTCTCTTAATTAGTATATTTAGTTCAATAATTAAAATTTTAATTCTTTTAAACTTTGATGTATAATTAATTTTATTCAGAAGAAAAAAATATTTAACTAGATTACATAATTTATAAAAATTACACTATGTGATCTATATAATTAGATGAAAAAGGGAAAATTAAAATTTTTAAAATTCAAAATAAAAATAGATAACAAAAACTCATATTTTGAGGATTGAAAATATTTATTTATGTAAAATATATTTTTCTTTTTTCTTTTTTCTTTTTCTTCTTTTCTGAGTGAGTGATTTCAAATATCATAGTTGAACTATGATTATTAGGGACAATTCATTTCAAAGTTATCTCGACAAAGGTAATTAAGATAGATTTAGCTCACAAAATACTAAATATTCTGAGTTACAAGATTCAGTTTTTAAACTTGATTGAGTTTTGACTCGAAATCACCATTGAGTAATAAATTTGTTAGTTACAAATTCTTTTTAGGGAAAAAATTGTCATATTTATCCTTAAACTTTTTCTATAATGCAAAATAGGTCTTCGGTCTTTATTTGTAACTTTTTATGTCACTAAATTTTTTACGCAATACAAAATAGGTTATCGATTTTTATTTGTAACTTTTAAGCCACTAAATCTTTAATAGGTAACTTTATAAGTCATTAAACTTTTTATAGGTGATAAGATAGGTCATCAATCTTTTACATCATTTGTACCTTTAGACCTCTACAATTTCTTGAAAAAAGGACCTATCTTATTTACCTATAAAAAGTTACTTGTACAAAATTTAATGATTTAAATACATATATATATATATATATATGTAAAGATTGTGAACTTATTTTGCATTGCATAAAGAGTTTAATGATTTAGAAAGTTAAAAATAAAGGGCCTATTTTGCACTAAGAAAAAAGTTTCGTAACTAAATATGACAATGTGTCTTATTGTTACTAATTCAATATATAGAGTCACATAAAAACATTATTCTACTAAAAAAATTTATTTAGTTTTTTTTATTGATGAGTAATTATTATTCTTATTATTTAAAATCCAGTTTTTTTTTTTCAGACACAATTTGGATTCCGTAGGATTACATTTATATATGAAATTTTTATTCATTGGACCATTATCTATATTTTATTTTTAAATAAATAAAATTTGGAGATAATTTAGAATAACGTTTCCAAAGTTCATAGCAATATTTTGAAATTGAAATACAATATCTTTCACTTTTTAGTAGTCTAATTAGGTTCAGTATTCATATTTTGATATGTTATTATTCAAAATTGTAGTTATAGTATTATATATATATATATATATTATGTAGTAATATATGAATTTATAAAATGTACATAATAAAAACGAAAACTAAAAATATTTAAGCATATTTAATTCATATGTATTATTATAAAAATACCAATAGGATATTAAACTATACAATAAAAAAATTTAGACTATATTTTAATAAAGGCAACATAGTTCAGCACTATTTTCATTAAATATTTAAGTGAAAGAAAATCAAAATAAATATAAATTTCAATTATCGAATGATAATATTAATATATAGATACACTTGATTATATTATAAATTAATATTTAATTTCTTTTTATGTAGTACAATTTTATATTTTAAAATCATTATAGAGAAAATTTTGAAAATTTATGTTTTTGAATAAGTTATTGTATTGTAAAAGAAAAGGAGAAAATAAAAAAAATTAAATAAAATTTGAATTTTTTTACCTTTTAATGAATTTGAAATATTATGATAAAATTGTTGGAACATTTTCAAAATATTAGCAGTTCTAATATAGTTCCATGAATCAGGATAGACTAAATAGTCCAGATGTAGTTCAATGAAGTTGGATTATAAATAGAAACCTTATGTTAAAAGAATATAAACAGATATATATAATTTTATATTATCTGAAAAGATATATTAATAATATGATAAAATATTATTTATCAAATAGAAATATAATTTTATATTATCTGAAAGGATTCCATACCAGTTTCATGTCAATATATATTCTTCAGATTAATTATTACAGGATTCAGACTAAGAATATAGATTTCACCGGTTCTGGAAATTATCAAAAACTCTTATATATTAGTCTCTTCATTGTACCCTAAAGGCAATATGAAAGTGGCATTATTACAAGCCTTGAAGTGTGCTATTGTTTTGTTGTCCTTATATCTTATCCCCAACAATCTAAAGGCAGTATTAGAAAAACAGAAACAATGTTGGTAATATTGAAGAAACTTAATATACATCTACGATTGAGTAAGAATGAATTGATGGTAAAAGTTTGTTAGATGACAAAATAGATTTTATTTTTATTGGTATTACTGAATAGACCAAGGCCTGATAATCAGAAAGAAAATAAATCTATGAAGAAATTAAAAAAATGCAGAAACAGATGATGAGATCTATATGGTCTTATTTCCCATGTAATAACCATTGATAGTCCAGTATGAATATTAACTCTACTAAATAAAATCATTGACATAAGGGATGGGTTTACAACCTACTATGACAAATTGCCAATGACAGAACCTCTTCTTGGCACTAGTATTACTCCAAGTTTGAAGTTCAAAGAGTAAAATATGTCATTAGTGTGATTGCAAGCATTAAATATTTTTATTTATTCCATCCCGAGGTTATTAATTAATGCTTGGTACCTGCATTGATAGGAGGATGAATTTTTAAATTCTTAATGATCTATAGGACAACTGGTCTAAGGAGATATTTTGTCAAAGTACCATAGATGCGGGGGTACTTAAGATAGATTCACCTATATAGGTGTGATGTTTAGTCGCTTCAAGAATTCAAAGGCTTTATTATATACATTCATGAATGATACGGACAAAAGACTTTAAATATGTCATTTATTAGAGTAATGTTTGATATATTAAGTTTTATGTGTGATTGTATCTATAATTTATCAATAAAGATAATTTGGTTCAAAGTTTATACTACCATTTTATTTAGATATATTGTATCGATCTTTCAGTAAGTAAAGATTCAAATCGCAAGATACATTTATCTATGCATATAACTTACAGAATTAAATGAAAGTTTATTTTGAAAATGGTGGAGAATTTTTTAAAATTTTTCAAAATGTTAACAGTTCTGATGTGGTTCAATGAATCGGGACAGACTAAACAGACTAGATGTAGTTCAATGAACCATAAATAGATATATAATTTTATATTATCTGAAAAGATATACTAATTATCTGATAAAATATTATTTATCAAATAGAAATATAATTTTATATTATCTGAAAGGATTCCATACCAGTTTCATGTCAATATATATTCTTCAGATTAATTACTGCAGGATTCAGACTAAGAATATAGATTTCATTGGTTCTGGAAATTATCAAAAAATCTTATTAGTCTCTTCATTATACCCTAAAGGCAATATGAAAGTGGCATTATTACAAGCCTTGAAGTCTGCTATTGTTTTGTTGTCCTTATATCTTATCCCCAACAATCTAAAGGCAGTATTAGAAAAATAGAAACAATGTTGGTAATATTGAAGAAACTTAATATACATCTACGATTGAGTAAGAATGAATTGATGGTAAAAGTTTGTCAGATGACAAAATAGATTTTATTTTTATTGGTATTACTGAATATACTAAGGCCTGATAATCAAAAAGAAAATAAATCTATGAAGAAATTAAGAAAATGCAGAAACAAATGATAAGATCTACATGGTCTTATTTCCAATGTAATAAGCATTGATAGTCCAGTATGAATATTAACTCTACTAAATAAAATCATTGACACAAGGGATGGGTTTACAACCTACTATGACAAATTGCCAATGGTAGAACCTCTTCTTGACACTAGTATTACGCCAAGTTTCAAGTTCAAAGAGTAAAGTATGTCATTAGTGTGATTGCAAGCATTAAATATTTTTATGTATTCCATCCCGAGGTTATTAATTAATGCTTGGTACCTGCATTTAAAGGAGGATGAATTTTAAAATTCTTAATGATCTATAGGACAACTTGTCTAAGAAGATATTTTGTCAAAGTACCATAAATGCGGGGGTACTTAAGATAGATTTACCTATATGGGTGTGATGTTTAGTCGCTTCAAGAATTCAAAGGCTTTATTCTATACATTCATGAATGATACGGACAAAAGACTTTAAATATGTCATTTATTAGAGTAATATTTGATATATTAAGTTTTATGTATGATTGTATCTATAATTTATCAAAAAAGATAATTTGGTTCAAAGTTTATACTACCCTATTATTTAGATATATTGTATCGATCTTTCACTAAGTAAAGGTTCAAATTGCAAGATACCTTTATCTATGCATATAACTTACAGAATTAAATGAAAGTTTATTTTGAAAATGGTGGGGAATTTTTTGAAAATTTTCAAAATGTTAACAGTTCTGATGTGGTTCAATGAATCGGGACAGACTAAACAGACTAGATGTTGTTCAACGAACCATAAACAGATATATAATTTTATATTATCTGAAAAGATATACTAATTATCTGATAAAATATTATTTATCAAATAGAAATATAATTTTATATTATTTGAAAGGATTCCATACCAGTTTCATGTCAATATATATTCTTCAGATTAATTACTGCAGGATTAAAACCAAGAATATAGATTTCATTGGTTCTGGAAATTATTAAAAACTCTTATTAGTTTCTTCAATGTGTCCTAAAGGC
Source organism: Marsdenia floribunda (assembly GCA_035583425.1). Lineage (NCBI taxonomy): Eukaryota > Viridiplantae > Streptophyta > Magnoliopsida > Gentianales > Apocynaceae > Marsdenia > Marsdenia floribunda. The sequence continues at coordinate 8,690 of JAXGGT010001835.1, read as the reverse complement.
AATATGAAAGTGGCATTATGACAAGCCTTGAAGTCTGCTATTGTTTTGTTGTCCTTATATCCTATCCCCAACAATCTAAAGGCAATATTAGAATAAAGAAACAATGTTGGTAATATTGAAGAAACTTAATATACATCTATGATTGAGTAAGAATGAATTGATGGTAAAAGTTTGTCAGATGACAAAATAGATTTTATTTTTATTGGTATTACTGAATATACTAAGGCCTGATAATCAAAAAGAAAATAAATCTATGAAGAAATTAAGAAAATGCAGAAACAAATGATAAGATCTACATGGTCTTATTTCCAATGTAATAAGCATTGATAGTCCAGTATGAATATTAACTCTACTAAATAAAATCATTGACATAAGGGATGGGTTTACAACATACTATGACAAATTGCCAATGGCAGAACCTCTTCTTGACACTAGTATTACGCCAAGTTTCAAGTTCAAAGAGCAAAGTATGTCAATAGTGTGATTGCAAGCATTAAATATTTTTATTTATTCCATCCCGAAGCTATTAATTAATACTTGGTACCTGCATTGAAAGGAGGATGAATTTTTAAATTCTTAATGAATCTATAGGACAATTTATCTAAGGAGATATTTTGTCAAAGTACCATAGGTGTTGGGGTACTTAAGATAGATTCACCTATATGGGTGTGAAGTTTAGTCCCTTCAAGAATTCAGAGGCTTTATTCTATACATTCATGAATGATACAGAAAAAAGACTTTAAATGTGTCATTTATTACAGTAATGTCTGATATATTAAGTTTTATGTCTGATTATATCTATAATTTATCAATGAAGATAATTTGGTTCAAAGTTTATACTACCCTATTATTTAGATATATTGTATCGATCTTTCACTAAGTAAAGGTTCAAATTGCAAGATACCTTTATCTATGCATATAACTTACAGAATTAAATGAAAGTTTATTTTGAAAATGGTGGGGAATTTTTTGAAAATTTTCAAAATGTTAACAGTTCTGATGTGGTTCAATGAATCGGGACAGACTAAACAGACTAGATGTTGTTCAACGAACCATAAACAGATATATAATTTTATATTATCTGAAAAGATATACTAATTATCTGATAAAATATTATTTATCAAATAGAAATATAATTTTATATTATCTGAAAGGATTCCATACCAGTTTCATGTCAATATATATTCTTGAGATTAATTGTTGCAGGATTAAGACCAAGAATATAGATTTCATTGGTTTTGGAAATTATCAAAAACTCTTATTAGTTTCTTCATTGTATCGTAAAGGCAATATGAAAGTGGCATTATTATAAGCCTTGAAGTCTGCTATTGTTTTGTTGTCCTTATATCTTATCCCCAACAATCTAAATGCAATATTAGAAAAACAAAAACAATGTTGGTAATATTGAAGAAACTTGATATACATCTACCATTAAGCAAGAATGAATTGATGGTAAAAGTTTGTTAGATGACAGAATAGATTTTATTTTTATTGGTATTACTGAATATACCAAGGCCTGATAATCCGAAAGAAAATAAATATATGAAGAAATTAAGAAAATGCAAAAACATATGACGATATCTACATGGTCTTATTTCTAAGGTAATAAGCATAGTATGAATATTAACTCTACTAAATAAAATCATTGACATAAGGGATGGGTTTACAACCTACTATGACAAATTGCCAATGGCAGAACCTCTTCTTGACACTGATATTACGCCAAGTTTCAAGTTCAAAGAGTAAAGTATGTCATTAGTGTGATTGAAAATCTGCCTTTTATTTTGGAAATAAAAGGCAGCGCCGCAATGTTTTTTTTTTTTTTTGTTGAATATAAAAGGCCGTCACTGAGCCTTTGCAAATCTTCAAGTGCTCAGCGACGGCTCTTGATTTAATGCACTATTTTAGGGTATTTAAGGGTTTAGGGTTTAGGGTTTATCATATATTTAATCTATAGAAATCCATTTTAAACACATACTCTTTGTCATAATTATTATATATATTTCGATAATAATCCAAAAAATTTTCTTATTTTATAAATATAAGTATAAAGTTTTGTTAATGTAACATACAATGTATATGCCTATATATATTATAAAGAACATCTGATTATATAAATTAAATAATTAATCTGACCGTTGGATATAACCATGTGTATAAATTATTCATATATGAAAAATTTTAAATTAATCGAATATTATTGGAAATGTCATCCATTTACGATTGTAATTTTAATACCGAAATATACAATTTTTTTATTTTAGACAAATCAAAATTTTAATCTAACCGTTAGATTTGTTAGACTTATAATAAAAACTAAACCTACAAAATTTGAAGGAAATCTGATATTATTTTACATGTCATCCATATGAGTTTGTAATTTTAATGCCGAAATATACAAATTTTTTTATTTTAGAAAAATCAAAATTTTAATTTAATCGTTAGATTTGTTAGACTTATAATAAAACTAAACCTACAAAATTTGAAGCAAATCTGATATTATTTCACATGTCATCCATGTAGGTTTGTAATTTTAATACCGAAATATACAATTTTTTTTTTTTTATTTTAAAAAAATCAAAATTTTAATCTAACCGTTAGATTTGTTAGACTTATAGTTAAAACTAAACCTACAAAGTTTGAAGTAAATTTGATATTATTTCATATATCATCCATCTATATTTGTAATTCTTATACAAATATTAAACTAATTTAATTATTTATACATTTATATTAAATTTGATTTGTTATGTTACTCATTTGATATATTATTAGAAATTTAAAAATATTTTATAATTTAAATTAATGTAAAAATTTATTTAAATATATTGTACAATTATCTTTAGAAAACGAATAATTACAATAATATATTATGATAATGCTTTTTCTCTATATATTTATTTATTATTTTTATAAAAGAATAAAAAATATAAGTAATATTTTTTGTATTCTATATATTTTTCTCTAGATATGATAATGCTTTTTTATATATTTATTTATTATTTTTATAAAAGAATAAAAGAATAAAATTTTGTGTATTTTAAAACAAAAATCATAAAATGAGTATTGATTTTAAAATATACACAAATAATGCCATAAAATTATATGGGATGTTTTGTTTTTTTTTTTCCTCAAATATATATATATATATATATATATATCTATTATATATAAGATTACAAACATTTTTTCTATAAACCTTTTTGTTCTAATAGCTATATTGTAATTAGATGTAAGTCTTAGTTTTCTTTTTTCTTTTTTTTCTCTTATATATTAAAATTTTAAGATAACCATTACATTTGTAGACATATCTCAATTCAATATTATTTATGTATTTATTAGCATATCCCAATTATAACATATCTTTTAAAAATTTTAGCTTTTTTATTAAAAAAAAAATAGCTTTAATATGTTATTCTTAAAAAAATAATATTTTTTAAATATATAAAATATATCATTAACAATATTTTTAATATAAGTAATTAATTTTTATAAATATTAACTAACCTTTTAAGTTGTAATTAAAAAATGGGTAATTTAACAATTATGTTTTCATTAATAAAAATGAAGTTATTTAAGAGTAATAAAAAAAGAAAACTAAATAAAAGGAAATGAAAAAAATATTAAAATTTTGACAAAACATTTCCTTCCTTTTCCAAATTTTACAAAATCATTCTTCTCTCTTCCCTCATTGCACAGATGTAAGTCTTAGTTTTCTTTCTTTTTTTTTTTCTTATATATTTTTTAGTTTAATCATTATTTTCATACTCTTGTTCTTCACTTTTTATCTTTACATACAATTCATACTTGTGTTCTACGTAACTGTCCAGAAGTACAACTAATTTTATAGTAAGACTATTTAATTAATTATAATTCTGAATATAATATTTTTTAATATAGTTTAAATAATAATTATTCCCTTCTATTTTAAGATGTTTATGAATTACTATGAAGTACAATCTACAAACATTGTGGACATGGCAATTGATAAACACTTTGCAATATGGTAGAAACAATTTGTAAGTATTACTTACTTTTTACTTTAATTATGTTAATGTGTGTCTTCATTGCTATGAATTTAATTGTAAATTTAAAATTCAAGGTTGAAAATGATGCCAATAAAATAATTAATGAATTGTTACGAACACTTGCTTGGGGTCCTTCTCGTAAAGCGACATCATGTTTACCTTCATGAGATGATTGTAGGTTTTGTGATTGATTATTATCAATTCTAAGTATAAAATGTCACTACCTATGCCACCACCGATTCCTCGAATCAGAACAAATGTGCATATTCCTAATTCTGAAAATGAGGTCTTACATGAAAATCAAACAAATTCACCGTTACAGAGTGAATCACAATCTCAAGAGCTTAATTCCTCATCGTTGACATGTCTATTCATTACTCCAAGTGATATAGATGAGTAAGTAATTTATTGAATAATCAGTTGTATACAATTTATTTTCATTTAAAAAAATTGGAGAATTAATTTCTTCTTTTTACGGAGGTTCCTAGCTTAGTTGGAAAGATGTGCCAAAAGCGACAAGGACAAAAATTTGGGAAGCTTTTATGGTAATTATACGTATATTTATTCTCTTTTTCTTTTTTGTCTTTTAAATATTTATTGATATTTTAATCTCATAACTTGATAATGTTCTTGACATTGAATATTATTTTTCTAATAAATTTTATAATTTTTTTTTTTGGAGGGGAATTATACATGGAATCAAGTTTCTCAACAAAGAATCCAAAAGAGATGGAATTTTGTTGCATCAATGTGGCTTAAAAGACATTTGTTGAGTGCTCGAACATTGGACAAACAACCTGAATACATTACTGATGCAATTTGGGAGGAGTTAAAGATAAAATGGGATGATCAAAAAATACAAAGAGAAGTGTGAGAGGAATAAACAAAACCGTTCAGGAAACTCTAATTCTTCTATGTCTATTTATCGTGGTAGATCGCGATCAACATCTGAGTAGAAGAGGAAATTGGTAATATATTATAAGTTTTAATAGTTTAATTATTTATATTATTTAATTAATTTAATATATTGAATATCTTATCATAATTTTTTTTTTTAATTTACTCAAGCAATTGAACTTGGACATGAACCATCAAAAATGGAATTATTTAAGAAATGTTACGGGAAGAATGGTGTCGTTGTAGATGATAAAGCCAAACAAGCTTTGGTAACCAATTTAAAATATAACATTTTTTTTATTATATAAACTAATTTATTATTCTATTTTATAATGTAGGAGAAATTTGAGGCCGCAAAATCTGAGTTTCAATCTGGTAATGATGGCGATGGCGAAGTTCATGAAGAATTGATTTGGGTTAAAGCTATTGGATCAAAGAAAGGACGAGTATTTGGGCTTGGAAATCTTGCATCGAGTATTATTTCTGCTTGTTTACGATATGAGGTATGAATTTAAAGAAATATATTATGTGTTAAATAATTTAAATATGTACATGATAAAGAAAAATAATGTGTTTGAGAGAGATAGAGTTCGCATCATCAAGTGGAAATTGGTATCCAGTTTAAATTTTCGAATTAATTGGTTTATGAATTAGAGATCTCTATGGTTTTGTGGATATTTAATATCCTTGGCCTTTCCAATTGAATTATTTTCTTTTGTCATGACTTGGTGAATGCATTTTCACGATCAGGATTACATTGAGAAGATAAAAGAATTCCATTTTTATCTTGATGCGGTATTGTTATCTGCAAAATATACTACCTTGTTACTTGGAATACTTGAAATTGTTTTTTGTGCCTGTTGTGATGGTGATATACTTGTCTTTGGTGGGGAAGAATAAATTTAGAAACTCAGAGAAGCATAGGATATCCCATTAGTCCCCTTGAGAATAATAGACTGATTGACGATCTATAGCTTTTCACTTAAGGTTCACATGCAATAATGTTGCTTTGGCAGCCTACTTATTACTTGAATTGGCTTCTTTTTGGCTATTTCCTGAATTGATTGAAATACTATCACACCAGACGTTGGGTCTAGCTGACAAGATAGTACATGTTATTATTTGAGGCATTATTTACATCTGGCTTATTCTCTAGAGATTCAAAGTATGAGGTTGAACTGTATTCAAAATACTAATTCTTGAAGTTGCTGATGATTTGATATAATATATTACAATGAGATCATCATTTTCAATCTAGGGTGTCTATTTTGGTATAACAATTAGTTAATTAAATTGTATAATCTTATTTTTGTATTCAATATTATTTTATGATAATTAATTGTTTATATTTCTTTTATAGGCTCCAACATTGTCAAATAGAAATCCTGCTGATCAAAGACTAATTTCTCAACACAGAGAAACTATTAAGGAACTACAGTCAGAGCTTGCTACACAGAAGTCTCAAATTCAAAATATTATATCTGCATTGACCTAACAAGGATTTCAACTCATTGTTCCCCAAGAAAATATAGGTTTTTCACCTGGAACTAATGGCTCTAAAACACACATATAAAACATTTTTGCACTCATTGATATTGCATTAACAAAAATTATATATATTAACTTCATTGGTCCTTTTTCTACTTTTGTTATTTTGGGAAGAAAGAACCATTTTTGAAGTATTATTATTTTGTATATGATAGAGGTGCTATCAATGTTTTAATTGTAATTTTGTATATTTTTTTGCCAAATTAGTTATAAAATTATTTAATTATATTTTTGTAATTTTTGTGAATTATTTGTCTATTGATTATTATTATATTTTTATTATTTTTGATCCTTCTAATAAAATTATTCAATGATTATTGATAGGAATAAAAAATTAATGATTTAAATAAAATAAGTTCGAAACAAATATTGAATGAACTCAAATAGTGTTCGAAAATTAATCAAACAGAATGTAAATATTTAATGTTGGATTCGACTTGGCTTGATTACAACCCTAGTGGTAGTATAACATGAAACTTTAAATTCTTTCTTCTGATTGATTAACGCATATGTACACTGAGGCAAAGGATTGTGGAGAAAAGGGAACAAGAATTGATTCAACATTATTAACTTTATTATTTGGGAGGAGTAAGTCCTTCACTTAGTTTTCTACATGAATCTTTTAAATCAGGCCATGATGAAATATATATATATATATATATATATATATGTATATATTATAAAACTACACCAATATTATCATGAAATGGTGCTTGCACGATCTTCTCATATTACATAGATTATATATATATGATCATCACAAATTATCCTTTAAAATTTTTGTAAAAAATAAACGAAAAATAATTTAAAATTAGATAATATAATTTAAAATTTTTAAGTATTGATATAATTTTATTTTTTTTATTTTTAAAAAAAGAAAAACACAAAATCAAAACTAAGAACAATTTTTAATATTACATGTTAGTATTCTTTTATTTTATTATTTTTAAAATTTAATAATAATAATAAAAGCTTAGATTGAACTTAATTAAAAAAAAATAAACAAAAAAGAAATGTTAGAAAATCATCTATGATATACAAGTAAAAATATATTATTACGAGTATTTTGTCTCTTCACTCTTAAATTTTTAGCTTAAATTTTTTCATTTCAAAAAAATATATGATAAGGGGTCTAAACCCTAAACCCTTAACCCTCAAAAATATTAAATGTTTATTTTTAAAAAAAATCTAATATATAAAAATATATGTAGATTAGTGTTATCCATGTTTTTGTAAGTCTATTACCCAAAAAAGCCCACATTAAATGAATTTTAAAGACCCTCGCAAATTCGTTGGTATTTGTGAGTGCTACTACACCGTTGCAATTCCATCGCAAAACAACACTCCCAAATCCATCATAATTTGTGACAGCTATTTTAGTAAATGCAAATCGGTCGTTATTACTGACGGATATCTAGTTGTCGTAAATCACTCAAAATTCTATCACTATCTGTGAGAGCTACTATGCCGTCTCAATTCCATCACAAAATGACACTCTCAAATCTGTCGTAATTTTTGACAGCTATTTTAGTCAACGCAAATCGGTTGTAATTATTAACGGATATCTGGTATTTGAAAATTTCTCCAAAATGGCGATAGAATTGCGACAGTTGGTCAATGCAGTCACTCCAAATTGTGCACATATCAATATGCCATTGCAAATTGTGACAAATCCTAGACTGTTGCAAATCTTGATTTTTCTAGTATAAGATTTACATGTAATAGATTGTGGGTGCCGCTAGGTCCATAGTTATGTCGTGGACTCATGGGCATATGTCATGATAAGATTAGGATAAGAAAATGTGGGGATTTCAAGCTCAAGGTTTGCACACTATATGAAGAGTGTATATCATTTGCGGTTTGATCTAAAAGAACTAGAAAGCAAAGAACCCTCACCATTGGATTTGGAGAGACACAAATGTTTCAAGGAGAGGTTGTGGGAACTGAAAGCGTTTCCAAAGCAACAAACTTTTAAATGGAAGATAGGGTAGAAGGTCTTAGTATTCCAGAAGTTCTACAGCAAAATGAATTCAAAGCTCTGAAGCACGTTGCCAGAAGGAAGATGAAATTTCTATGCACGTTTTCTATTGTTTCAATGTTGTGAAAGAAATCTAGAAAAGTTTGGATTATGATGATATAATTGCAAGCCACCACTAGACATCTATACAGGGGCTAGTTATGTGCTGGAGTTTTTGCAGTAAAAGCGAAAGTCAAGAC
>JAXGGT010001829.1:0-26528 GCA_035583425.1 Marsdenia floribunda | reverse complement strand
AAATATATTAAAAATAAAATATACAAAATTTGAAGTCAATCGGATATTATATGAATATTGATCGAAGTTATAAACTCATATTTTGAGCAAAAATCACGTTTTGTAACCGCCGTATTTGCTCAAATAAGGCGTCGTATTTGTCTAAACTAATAAGACAATTATAAATTCATCGTATTTGGTCACCAACACCGCCGTATTTTCCAAACAAAAAACAACGGTTCATAACACCGCCGTTTTTGCTGAATTAGAACTGTCGTATTTGTCTAATCTAATACGACACTTATACAACCGTCGTATTTGGTCACTAAGACCGCCGTATTTGCTAAACCAAACACGACGATTCACAAAATCGCCGTTTTAGACTGACACGTTTTCCAAAAAAATTCAAAAACGACAGTCGAGAGACAAACTGTCGTATCTGGTCTGCCAAATACGACGGCCTTGAAGCTACCGTATTTGTTATTCAAAAACGACGGTTTGCAGCTGCCGTATTTGGTAGGCGTCAAATCTGCCAATTTTTTTTGTAGTGAGAACATCTTATAACTCATGTTCATACACACAAATTGGTTAGTTGAGTCGTTTGTTAAGCGATTACAATTCACAAATATACATTTACTTATACTTTCTATTACTTAAGAGTAATGCAATTTTATATGCAACATAACTTGTGCGCATCATGCCTATAAAAGTTTCACCCTATTTACAATTAGCCAATGGTCAGTAGGCAAATATTTCCGGTCTTAGAATTTTGAATGTGTGATATATGTTTCTATAACTCCACCACAACACACAAAAATAGGTCTTCCAAGGAGATTGAGAATATATTATAGATTTGATTCTCCTATCATAAGAGATCTTGGATCCTTTTTAAAATTCTAATGAATCATAATTCCCAATATTAGGGAGACAGACAAAAATGCAGCTTGATAATATTGAGAATATTTTGATCACCATACAACGTAATGTGAACTTGAAGTTTAAAAGATAGTCTCATCGTACAATCCAATTTGTCAGATATGTTTACTAATATAAAGAAAGTGACTAATTAATTAAGTCACATATATCGGCTGCAAATGCTTCGTACAAATTGATGCCCCAATAGGACAATCCATTTATGAAATAAAAATGAGTCTATGGCATGGTAGAAGCGTGATAGACTAATTGGTTCTAAAGATAAGAATTCCCACAAAAGAAATGGAGCACATGTTCTAAATGAGTCCATAATGATACTCCTGAAGAGTCAAGTGACATAACAAATAAAAGTACTCTAGAACTAATTCAGGTACCTGTAAAAGAGGAATATGATGAGTTCTCAATAAGTTATATCTCTATGGGAAATAATTGAACCAAAAAGAAATTTTTGTCGACAATATTTTTATGAATAATGTAATGCTAGCTATTGTGAATGATAATGGTAATTATAAACCTACATCCATTGATAATTGTTGATGTAGATGTGATTGACTATATTTTTAAAATGATGCAATTGAAACATGATTAAACTCACTTGAAAAACGTGAATTTTTTAGATTCGTAGTCCGAACACCTGAAGATGTCAAACTCAAAGGGTACAAATGGGTATTTGTGCAACAACCAAATAAAAAAGATGAAGTTGTGAGATATAAAAACACAACTTGTTGCACAAGGATTTTTGCAGAATTTTAACTACGAAGTCGCATATTCTATTGTGGTGGATGCAATTATGTTTTGGTATTTCATTAGTCTGGCAACTAATAAATTTTTTTTTAAAAAATGTGCATTTTATGAACGTAAATATAGCCTATTCATATGGCTCTCTTAATGATATATATATATATATATATATGAAAATACCTGAAGGATTTAAGATGCCTGAAGCATACAGTTTAAAATTATCGAGAATTATATTCGATGAAATTACAATGATCTTTGTATGGATTAAAGCAATTAGGACGTATATGGCACAATCGTCTCAGTAACTATTCTTTAAAAGAAGGTTATTAAAATAACCAAATTTGCCCGTGTATTTTAATTAAGAAAGTAAATTCTGGATTTGCTGTAATTGTTGTATATGTTGATAATTTAAATATTATTGGAACTTCTGAAGAGATTTCAAGAGCGGTAGATTCTTTGAAGAGAGAATTTGAGATGAAAGATTTCGGAAAAACAAAATTTTACCTCAACCTACAGATCGAGAACTTGAAAAATGGAACTGAAATTTTCATACATCAATCAACTTATACGAAAAAGGTCCTTCAAAGATTTTATATGGACAAAATGCATTCATTGAGTACACCAATTGTCGTTCGATCACTTGATGAAAAAAAGGACATTTTTTCGACCTCGTAAGGATAATGAAGAACTTCTTGGTCCTGAAGTACCATATCTTAGTGCTATAGGTACACTAATGTATCTTGCTAATAATACAAGACCTGATATAGCTTTTTTTATTAATTTATTAGCAAGATTTAGCTAATGTCCAACTACAAGACATTGGAATTGAATTAAACATATATTTCGATATCTCTGAGGTACAATTGACATAGGATTATTAAATGTCAACAGTTCCAAACCACAACTCATTGGTTATGCTGACGCTGATTACTTGTCCGATCCACATAAGGCCAAATCACAAACATGCTATCTTTTCACATGTGGAGGTACCACTGTATCATGGTGTTCTACCAAACATACACTTGTTGCTACTTCTTCAAATCATGTAGAGATTATAGCAATTCACGAAGCAAGTCGTGAATGTGTCTGATTAAGATCTATGATTCTATATATCCGGGAAACTTGTGGTTTATCTTTTGAAAAGAAATCTCCTGCAATACTCTATGAAGACAATGCAACATGTATAACTCAGTTGAAGGAAGGATATATTGAACAGGATCGTACAAAATATATTTCACCAAAATTTTTCTTCACTCATGATCTTTAGAAGAATGACGATATATATGTTCAATAGATTCGTTCAAGTAACAACTTGGCAGATTTGCTTACAAAGGCATTACCGACCTTAACATTGGAAAAATTAGTGCGTCAAATTGGAATGCATCGATTCAGTGATCTTACGTAACTTTTGATCAGGGGGAGTGTACAAGGAAAGATGTACTCTTTTTCCTTCATTAGGAATTTTTTCCACTGGGTTTTTCTCTAGTAAGATTTTAATGAGGCATATTCTTTATACAAATGGATATTCAAGGGGAGTGTTATAAATATTACTTTTATATGTGAATATCCTAACTGCCTAGGTATTATTGACTCTCTCAATAAGAGTCGTCAAGAGTTATATCTATAAATACGTTTTATTACTTTTAATAGATATTGTTGACAGACATTCTCTCTACAAGACATCTTTTCTGCTTTCTATATTTTCCTTTGTTTTCTATATGTTATATATTTCCCTTTTATTTATAACAAAAATTTATTTGTAGAATTTTTCAAGAAATAACATTAAATTTTAAAAATTTTGAAGTTATATGCCACTTCTCTCTTTCCCTCACTTTTCCAGTTACGTCCTCATCGTAATCTTCTTCTTCAATTTTTACGTATTTCCTTTATTTCCTTTTCTTCCTCTTTCTCAATCTCCGATGGCGTCTTCCATCTCACTTTTATTTTATTTTAATCATTTTCGTTTTTCAGATTTTAGATATTTTTGGAAATCGATCGGCAGTGGTAGGTTTCTTTTTCTTTCTCAATTTCTCAGGATTCAGCGAGATTTAATCTAACCTAATTGCTTTGCATTTTTTGGGGTATTTATCCAAATTAACTTCAGTTTCTTAGCTCCAGTATTACTTTATCTGTCTAGTGCATTTGAATTAGGTAAAATTGTCAACTGTCTGTCTGTGAATTTCATTACTTTTCCCACAATATGTCCGGCTTATTTTTGTGTTCTGACATTTAATTTTGATTGTGAAACTGCAGGGGAGTCGATATCCACACTGCCAAACCAATCATTTCCCACCTTTCACTCTCTTCACTGCTGGGTGTTTGTTACTTCTGTCTCAAAAAGCTTCCAAAGAATATCCCTTCCCAAGCTGTGATGCTGTCTTATTTTGCAGCGAGGAATGCAGAAAGCAACCCGAGGTAAGCTTTTTGTTTTATAAATCAATTGAAACTAAGCTGAGCAATTCGTTTGAATGGATTGTATCTCATGTGTTTGAAAATGGTTCTCTGAGAGAAAGGGATTTGGGTTAGGTGAAACATTTGATTCAACAAACTAATACGTGTGCTTTAGAAGAATGCTCTTATTAGCAATATCATTCATCCTTCATATTGATGTTATTCTTAATGGTCAAGTATTTAATTTATAGATATAAAGTTATTATTACTGAAGATAATGGCGTTAATTCGAGTGCTATTTTACTTGATCTTCTTTGGGCCTTCTCTTTCTGTTTTGAAGAAGCTTTTGTGATTTTTCTATCTTAAGACTTCAAATTTTTGGTCAGTGTGGAGGATCAAAACAAAAACGGTCTAGCATCATCGTGTTAAAGATGAATAAATTAATTCAATTCATATGGTTGGCGACTTAAAATGCAAAGTGAATGTACCAATAAATTTTTTGAATTGAACTTTATCATATCTCTTGTATGTTATTTATATATAATATGTTATTTATCATGGTGCATCATCGTGATTTCTTCTCTATTAAAGGGTTTATTTTCTTAGGCTAATTTGTATTTTATTCTTTACTAATTATTTCCCAGGGTGTTCTCCTTTCTTTTTTAAGTCCCCCTGTCTCCTTCTAGCTTCTGTCTCTCACACCCTGTTTCTCCCTTGTTTATGGTATGGACTGTGGGGTGCAGTATGAATTAAATAAGATAAAAATGAAATAAAGGTTCCTCAATTTTATGATTTGTATGCAAAATACCTATTACTTGATGGGTTTTATCAAGCAGGAATGAATTTTATGCAAAAACTGAAAAGGTAATTAGCTGAAGTTTCTTGTTTTTCCCTACTTTGTTTTTCCTCCATCTTTCCTCTGTTGTCATGTAAGTTGAAGTTGTTATTTTCTTGGAAATTTTGCATCAGTTCAAGTTTGTGAGCCAGTTTCGTCAATACTGTTATCTTTTCTCAAATGAATCGGTTATAGATCTACCAGAAGTGGTGATTTCCTACTCAAGGAAGTTAGTTGTCAAAAGAATAAACTGTAGACCTTTCAATTTTGTTGATGGGTGCAAGATAAACTCAATCAGTTTTCTGGTTAAATGAAGACACTAGCTCTGTACAAATTTAAAGATTAATTTAAATTACTTCAGATTTCACTGGGTTGAATCCATTTCTTTTTTATTTTCTAGAAATGAATTTTGAATGAATTTTCCTCCTGAATTTATGCATTAAGAATCCACCTGTATTCTGGAATTCAATTTGCAGGAAATGTGTGTTCTTGGAAGTGGGATGAGTTGGCAAAGTTATGCTTCATCATCTTGGAAGTCTTGAAGCTAATGGCTGCCTTCTGTTTGATTCCCAGAGTGGAAATTTGTGCAGCCAAGTTCACTTTTGTTTTGCCCTTTACAGGTCGAAAGGACAGTTCCTTCTAAAACTGAGGCTGATGATGCAGTTGATGTTATGGAGATAATGGACATATTAGTTCCTGTTAGTGAAGGTATGTGCATGTGTATGCTTGAGGTATCCTTGTACACTTAAATGAAATGTTATTCTTGTTTTTGACTGTAACTGAATTCAAATTTTTAATTCTCTATTGCAGTGAAATTAGAGGATCACCAAGTTATTTTTTATAATGGTGGGGGCTTCAACTATGGATTTGTTTCTGGTGGGTTTGCAAATGCTTGTATAAGATCTAGGATTCCGGAAACTTATTGTACAATTTCCATTTTGCTAACTGACCTCTCACAGCAGGCACTTGGAGAGTTATTGAAGCTTAAGCAGCTAAGAGTTCTTATTGGCGAACATTCTTTTGTTATTTTCTCTAACTACTCTTCTAAAAAGGAGGCACTTTCAATTTTAAAATGCAAGGTATGGAAGGAAGGAATACCCTGGAATCTAGTATTGGTACTTCGTTTAGCCTAAAGGGACATATTTTGGTTCTCTTGAAACAAAAGAGTGATTTATTAATGATATATTTATCTTGTTTGTGGTGCAACTTGAAGGCAATGATTAATTAGATTAAATCCAGAAGTTGAGACACTTGTACTGATATGCATATTGCTACTGAAGCTAGGATGATAGTAATCATATTCTATTCATGAAGGTTGCAAGCAAAGGATCTCAAATTAGATTGCTAGAAGTTTATTTTGAATATTTCATTATATTTAGAATATTTATTTTAACATATATTGTTGAATATATTAATTGTTTATATATATTGATATGAATTGTTGGGAGAGGATATTTTATATTAAATTAGAATGATACTTTTTTATTTAAATGCATTAGTTATTGCTTTAAAATTAAAATTTTGATAATTCAAGGGAAAAAAAAATGACGGTCCATTTAATCTATGTGAGGGTTTTTTATTAAAAAAAAAAAGAATATATAATATGATGGTTCTACAACCTTTGTATAAAGTAGGAGTATATATAACGGTCATAGGATTGTTGTATATAGCAAGAGTATATACGACAGTCCTACAAACATCTTATATAATAAGAGTATATATAATAATCCTACAACCGTCGTATATAATAAGAGTGCATACGACATTTTTACAACTGTAGTAAATTTATAGTTATATAAAGCAAATACGACTGTTGTTGAGTAGTTGTACCCTTACTTTTATGTTCAAGTATCAAGTCTTGAACATAAATCTTGTCATGAAGAAAACAAGAATAGGTGATCGACATGAAAAACAATGGTGTTGGAAGCCAATGGTCCATGAAAACTTTTACCTTACTTCCATTACCAATTCAAGATCGTAAACCCTTACTCAATAACTTCCTTCCAAACAGTAAAGACCTCCAAAAATAAGAAGGCTGTTGACCCTCTTTTGCATTTAGAAAATCTCTCCTTCCACAGTATTTGTGCTTTAAGACTTTTTGCAGCCAAAGAATTAGGGTTTTGCAGCAACTTCCAACCTTGTTTTGCCAACATTGCTTGGCTGAACAGGTCTAATTGCTTAAACCCAACCCACCTTCATCATTTGGTTTAATACAAATAATAATTCTTTATAAATTTAATAAGATGTAATAGTTGTTTGAATAATTAATTATAATTTAAATTAAATTATAAAAAACTTATATTTTAATTTAAATAATTTTATAAATGTTAAATAATTTTATAATTTTGCTTAAACTAATTAATACATAAAATTAGATATTAAATTAAAAATAAATAATAAATAATTGATTTTGTTCCTTATGTTTGTAATTATCTGCTGTGGTCCTTATATTTATTTTTAACCCCAAATGATAATTAAACAATTTTTTTTTGACCAAATTAAGGTGGTCATTTCTTCATTAAATAACTAACTTTTTGTTAATTATTTATATTTTTAGGGGTATTCCATATAAAAACTATGTATTTTGAATTGATAAGAATGTCATAAAAATATAAATAACTAAAGAAGTATTAGCTATTTATCGAGAAAAAAAAATGACCCCTTTTGTTTGATCAAAACTTCTTTAGGGATCAATTTAGTTAAAAAATAAAATAAACATGAATGACTCCACCAAATAAGTTACAAATATGAAGAAAAAATTAATTATTTATTCAAAAATAAATAAAATGGTTAAAAAGGTTCCCCTAGCTAAAAATTTAAAATTTTGTAATTAAACAAAATTTTAATATTTTAATTAATACTTTTTAATATATGTAAATAAAGATAATATTTTATAATTAGATGCAACTTCTAAAAAAAAATATGTAATGAAAATTTTGAAATAAATTTATATAAAATTTCGACCATGTATTACTTCTATTTATGTAAATGAGTTCTTTTTTCTTTGAATTTTTAATCTCTATTTGGACGAAATGATTCTTAAAATATTTTTTATTTTCTTTAGTGTTAAAGTAAAAGTATTTTAAAGGAAAGAAGTTATGGAAGGAATAATTGCAGTATTATTGAACAATCATTCTAGGCTATATATAGTTGTATGAAATGAAAGCAAAAAGAAATAACGGAAAATAAGCAACAAACTTCCAAAATAGAAAAGACTACTTCTGCAGCTAACAATTCCACAAATGATGGGATTTATTTACTCACTAAAACTTGACTAATTCCTAACAGTTAGTATCAATTCTTCCAAATAAAAAAATAATTTATTTAAATAAAAATAATATAGAAATTAATATACTTAAGAATAAAATATAAGAATTTAATTATTAAAAAAAAAAAAAACCCACCTTATCTATCAAATAAAAAATAATACGAAGGTTTTTTTTTTTTTTGGTAATTAATAATACAGAAATTCAAACACGGATTTAAAAAATATATATATATATAATCACATGTCTGCTGAAGTGAAGAAACCCAAGTGCCAAACTTATGATAACATGGAAAAGCTTATATATTTATATATATATATATATATATATTAATTTTAAGGCTTTTTGCCATGAAAGTTACTGAAACTCAAAACCAGAGAAAGAGATTAGTTCTCTTAAGCAAGATTTTGAGTTTAGACCTTATGCATGAAAGAATAAGTGTTAAGAAGAGTTTCTCCCTAAAAAAGATTTGACCCAACTCAAGTCCACATTAGTCGGAGCCCAAAGTGGTTATTGGATACTAAGAGATTAAATAAAATAAAAAAGAAAAGAAAATTAGAACTCATAAGAGTTAGGAGTGAAACTACTATCAATTGAGTTAAGCCGTTAAACTAGGAAAATTTTGAATTAGGGTATAAACTTACGTATCAAGTTAATGATCAAGATTAAAAGTTAAAACAATTCAACGATTTCTACATATACATATTGATAACAATTGGTACATTATTCATTAAGATTTTGTGAATAGTTTGTACATATTTGTGCATAACTTAAAGGTAACTTAAGCTTCCTTTTCCTTTTGGTAAAATGAAATATTATTAAACAAAACATTAATTTAGTACAAGGTAATAAAAGAGTACTGAATCACTAAAGATCCTTTCTTACACACCATAAGTGGGTAGCAAGTACCCGTTTGATCTTTTCTTGAAAAAGGCAAAACAGAAGTTGGAGCATTCATCATAGATGAGACAAACAAATTTGAGAGTAGTATCGGAGAATAATTGTGGAATCCGTTTCAATTATTAGGGATCTATATCTAATGACTTAGCAATCTAAAGGCTTTGTTTCAATGCTAAGAGTTCTACAAAATTATTTATTGTACTAGGTATATGAGTGTTGAAAACTATCCGATGACCTAATCTTTATTAAAATTGCAAAAGACACCACCAGTGTCTCTGTTGCCAGATTGTACTGCTGAAACATCAATATTTAGTTTAATGATATCTTTAGAAGGAGGGGGCTCCCATTTGAGGGAAGGTGTTTGGATACTCAGTAGAGGATATGTATTATTGGTATAGGTAAGTTCATGAAATTGTATAATAGATTAGAGAATTTTATACGGCAATATAGATCACCGAAGGCAAGGGTTTTATCTTTAACGTATGAGTAGATCCATTGAGAGAAGGGAATAGTAGTTCTTGGCAGAGTATTCAATATTGGTGAAGGGAGAGCTGGTAATAGAAAAATATCCAAAAATGTTGAGCATGTTTGCAATAGTAGAATAGGTGGAAGAGATCCTCATCATGTTGATGGCAAAGTGTACAAGTTGGAGAAGTGAGAATGGTCTTGCCTTTAGTCCAAAGTTATAAAGATGCAATTATTAGGGAAAATTATTTCTTTGGTATATTTATGTAACTTCCATTTTGTAAAACTCTAGGAAAATTAGCAAATTTAGTTTCAAACTTATTTTTGTTTCGCATGTATGGTCCCAAACTTTTTTTTTAAAAAAAAAAAAAAAAAAAATTAAATACGGTCCTTTTTGGCCAAAATTTACCCCAATTTCAGCCAATCAATGGTAGTTAATTGATTGCCTCATTTTACCAAGAACAAAATAATAATCACAATATTTTTTATTTTATCTAAAAACAAAAAATTTAGGCTTTTTTTAGATTGAACTTTTTTTTTTCCAGATTTTCACTCAAATTTTAAAAAAAAATGTGGTGTATTTATTTGGACATCACCTGACTCGACACTATTCATCTCTATCCACTTGGCAAAAAAAATTTTAAAAAAATCGAGAGAAGAGTGAGAAGATGAGAGTATCATACTATTCTTTATATCAATACTCATCATTATACAAATAAAATATAATATTTTTGTACCCCAGTTACTAAAAAATTTTTTTACTTGTCTCCAACTTACTCATCGTTTTCTGCAATACACTCAACTAACAAACTAAAAAAAAAAAAAAAACTTCAATCTAAAAACACCGTTAAAATTTAAAGGTGTATTTAGATTGAAGTTTTTTTTGAGTTTGCTCTTTTTTAAAAAAAAAAGAGTTGAGTGGATTCAAAAAACGAGAAGTAAAGTGGGGACAAATTAAAAAGTTGTCTAGTAAGTGAGAGACAAAAATAATATATTTTATTAATGTAATGATGATATTTTCATTGAATTGATATATATTTATATTTTTTATTAAGTGTAATAATTTTTTTATTAATTTTTTTGTCAAATGGGCAAACATGAATAATATCATGTCAGGTAGTATTCAAACAAATACACCTCATTTTTTTTTTAGTTTTAGTGAAAAAATTGAAAAAAAAAAAAAAAAAACTCTAATTCAAATACACCTTAAAATTTTTCCCCCTTTTTGACCTCACCCCAACCCCACCCCCCTCCCTTCCGGCATTCCAAATGTTTGACTTTCTTCTCTCTAGTGGCAACTGTGAATCGATGAATTCAATTGCATTCAAGTTCTAAAGAAGTAAGCAAGCAAACAGGTGATCTCAAAAGAGCCCCAACTGCACAAGTGGACCAGAAATACCTGCATTCTCTTTCTCTTTCTCTCTCTCTCTCATTATATATATACACATTTCTCTTTCTCTGTTCTTCCATGGCGGCTGGAATTTGCAGATTTTTGTGGGGTGGAATGCTGAAAGGGAAGGGTAGGGTGGAAAAGGGGGATTTTTTTTTTTTTTTTTTTTTTAATTTTTCGTTTTTCATATAAAAAAATTTATTATGATGACTATTTTTGTTCTTGGTAAAATGAGGTAATTGGTCAACTATCATTGACTTAGTTGAACTTTGTGTAAATTTCGGCCAAAAGAACCATACATAAAAAAAAAAAAAAAAAAAAAAAGATTTGAAGCCATAAAGTAAGTATATATTTCCAAAACTCGACAAAACAATTTAGGTAAATTGGCATAAATAGTCCCTAAACTATGGTCATTTGGTGACATTAGTCCCTAAATTAATTTTTTTGTGACATTGGTCCCTAAATTATGTTGAATTGTGTGACATTGGTCCTTCTTTTAAATTTTTCTGTTAAAAAGAAGATTATTTTCTTTCTTTTTTTCTTTTTTTATTTTAAGTAAAAAGATCAAAATGCTCTTGGACAATTTTTAAAAAAAAAAAAAAATTAAAAAGTAACTTAATAGAAAAATTTAACCAAAAGGACCAATGTCACACAATTTAACATAGTTCAGGGACCAATGTTTAAAAAAAAATTAATTCAGGTCATAGTTTGGGGACTATTTATGCCAATTTGCCAAACAATTTATTCAAAACACAAAAAAGACGTGGTCGGCAGGATTCGAACCTGCGCGGGCAGAGCCCACATGATTTCTAGTCATGCCCGATAACCACTCCGGCACGACCACATTTGCATTATTTATTAAATAAACTTTCGAATATAGATCTCGCTTCCCCTTCATCACCATAACGGAGTTCGGCACGGAGGATTGAAAATTTTCTAATTTGACTAGGTTTTTTTTTTTTTTTTTTTCCTTTTTTTAAGTTGAGGTATTTTTGATAGGTGTCGTGTCTCAAACTCATAACCTCTCGAATCTTAAGTGAAGCTACTACCAAATAAGCTACACTTTCTTGACCTAATTTGACTAAGTTTAAAAATAGAAAAGGCCCTCGAAAACTAAAATCAAGAGATGAAACGGGATGATTTTCTCTTGAATCTTTGTCCCTACCTTCACCTCATCTCCCTAAATTATAAATATAGAAATAAAATTATAATAATTATATTACTAAATTATTAATATTTACTGAAGATGAATTATAATAATTATTTTGATAAATACTAAAATACTATATCATATATTTTCTTCATTTATAATATATATATATATAATCGTAAATAATTATAATAATTATTGATTTTTTTTTTTTTGGGTAAAGTATCCCAGTGACCCTCAAAATATTCGAAAATTCAGCTTTTACCCTCAAAGTAATTTTCGTCCAAGTTTGACCCTTAAACTATAAAAACTAGTATTTTTTGCCCTTCCGTCAATTTTGACTCAAGTTTGACCGTTAAATGTAAATTTCCGTTAATGATAGTTAAAATATTGACTTTTTCAATGGTAATTTTGGTATTTTACTTTATTTTTCTCTTTTTTTTTTTATCAACTATTCAATTCCCAAATTCAAATCTTCAAAATTTTTTATAAATTCTTTTACCCAACCCCAACCCAATCTTCAAATCAACAAATAATCTTTAAATTCTCAAACAAATCTTCATATCCCACAGGCTTCTGCAATTTTTCAACTTCAGAATAAAATACTTTCTTTTCATTTTTCTTAGCATCTTCGTGAATTATACAAGCATTAAAGAAGTTATTTGTCAAGAGGGTTCTCAGCCACCGAGGAAGAACTGAAGTATCCAACTGCAACTAACAACAAATAATCCCAAAACATCCATGAAATTATTACCGGCACCCTAAAATAATTCTTCTCTCTTACCTTTTGTTTTTCTCCTTTTCCCCCTTTTTGATTCTAAAATTAAATGGATATACATATATATATATATATACACACACACACATAAACAATATTAACTTTGCTTACGAATTCCTCTCATGCATTTCATCAAACGGTTTATATGCATACCAAAGAGACCCACATTTAGCATACATACCCAATAACTTAGTCTCAGTAAACAAGTCCAAACCATTTAGCAAAACTCTCATATTTCTATTAGCATGTGAAAGACCATGTGTGTGAACTTGGGTTTTGAATAAATGAGTCGTCGTGGAGGATGACCAAGTGGTTGGCAAAGCTCTCATTTTTCCCGCCTGTTTGTTAGAGAGAGAGAGAACCCACCATCTTTTGATTCTCTGTAAAATTTGGATTCAAAAGTAGAATCATAATCTCATGGACAGATCTACTAGATCTGGTCCAGATCTACATAGAAAGCTCATATCTGATTGGGTATGACAATAAAAATGAGAGATTAATGGAAGAATGTAATGGGCTTCCTTTTCTTTGCTGCATTGAAGAAGAAAGAAGAGGTACAGAAGATGAAGAAAGAAGAAGAAGAAGACAAGAAGAGGAAGAGGAATGGAGGGAAAAAATATTTTTTTCATAATAAGTGGGTCTTCTCTCTTTTTTTTTTTTTTTTTTTTTTTGCTATACGGAAGAAGAAAGAAGAGGAGTGAGTTTCCTCTGTACAGAAGAAGATGAAGAAAGAAGAAGAAGACCAAGAAGATTTTTTTTTTTGGTTAAAAAAACCTAAACACGGTGAAAAGTTTGAAGAAGAAGAAGGAGATTTAATTAAAATTGAAAAAGATGGAAATTGCGTGTTACAAAATTACCCTTGAAAAAGTCAACTTTAACCGTCAAATGCAGTATTTGACGGAAAAACTTGACGGAAGGGCAAAAAATATTAGTTTTTATAGTTTAAGGGTCAAATTTGGACGAAAATTACTTTGAGGGCAAAAGCTGAATTTCTGAATACCTTGAGGGTCATTGTGATACTTTACCCTTTTTTTTTATAAAAATAAAATATTTGCACAAAATTTATTTAGTAATAAAAATTTTTATAAGCATACTATGTCGTAAAAAAAAAAATTTATTGGGATATCTAATAGGAATAGGGACGGAATGTAGTAATTATTTTCAATAGAAGACGAGAATGAAAAATACATGTACAATTAGAAACAGAATGATAGAAAAGTTTTCACAAATACCTGAACCAATTGTCATTCGTACTATCACTCGTGGCTTTTGTTGTAGGTCCTGCCACATGGTTGGCACACCACTTGCTAAGTAGTTACAAAAAAAAAAAAAAAAAAAAAGGAGAATTTGACAAAATCGGTAGCAGTCAAAGGCAGTAGTAATAGTTAGCAAAAGTATTCAAAATTGCAGTTGCAGCAAATTCAACATACATTGCAACAACAACATTCAACAAAAACTGCAGCAGCAAAGGAGCAGGAGGAGTCAACAAAGGCAGCAGCAGATAGCCCGGGGAGCATCTATAAATACCCCCTTCACAACCCATAAAAGGGTGTGACACCAAAAGAGAGAAATAAGAAGAAACTCCTTCCATCTCTTCTAATCTTCATTTGTTTCTAGTTTTGAGTGATCCAATTTGTGATGAGTTTATGCACAAATTGAAGATTGTAGTGTGTGTGAAATCCAACTAAGGATGAAGTTGTAATCCCATTATTATCATAGTGGAAGTTGTGTGTGAGGACTACGGTCCCGTGGTTTTTCCCAATTTGAGTTTTCGGCGTAAAAATTCTTGGTGTCATTCTTGCCTTATTTATTTTTATTCCATTTGATTTCAAAGATTTTAGGCTTGAAAAAAATATCCATTTTTCCCAACAAAGTGGTATCAGAGCAAGGTTTCCTTTTGTACAAATCAAATGGAGGAGAGTACCGGCAACATGATTAAATTGACTGCTTCAAATTATGCAATTTGGAGGCAAAAGATGTAGGATCTACTCTACATCAAAGATTTGTGGAAGCCAATTGTCATGCCGAACCAAACATTGGCTGCACTTACGGCGACAACAATAACTGAATCTACCAACGAATCAATGACTTCCGCCCAAGTTGATAGTTCCTCAACAACGTTGGCAAATATGGAATGGGAGGTGCTTAATAGGAAGTGTGCCGCTCAAATTCAGCAGTAGATTGATAAAAGCATTTTTCAAAATTTTGCTAATGAGCATAACACTTATACTCTTTGGCAAAAATTGGAAAAGATGTATGCAAGGACAACCGCACAAAACAAAGCAACTTTGATACGACGCCTTGTAAACTTAAAATACAAGGATAGGAGCAGCGTATCAGAACACATGAGCGAGTTCCAAGGTATTGTTGATCAACTCAACTCCATGAAGATGATTGTGGAAGACGAGTTGCAAGCTTTGTTGTTACTAAGCTCTTTACCTAAGAGTTGGGACACACTGGTTGTATCAGTAAGCAACACTGCTCCGGATGGAAAGCTTACTATGGAGATAGTAAAAGATCGCATGTTGAATGAGGAGTCCAGAAGAAAAGATGATGCATACACTCCTGAGCCTAAAGCACTTGTCACAGAGAAACAAGAAAAGTACGAGCGACGTGGGAGAAGCAAAGTTCGTAATCCTCGTTGTCAACGCTCGTGGTCCAACATCAAACGAGACAAAAAATGTCACCACTATGGTAAGCTCGGACATTTCATTAGAGAATGTCGAAAGTTCAAAGCTGAGCGGTCCAAACAGTCAGATAGAAATAATGGAGATGACCCTCGAAAAAATGATGCTGCAAATATTTCTGAAGAAGTTACCATTGTACGAGATGATGCATCCATTAATCTAGTATGTCAAGATTCCACTTGGATAATTGATTCTGGTGCATCCTATCATGTTACTCCACGTGCAGATTTCTTTTCATCTTACACTCGCGGCGACTTTGGACGTGTAAAGATGGGAAATGATAGCATATCCCAAATCATCGACATCGGTGATATTTATTTGAAAACTAACATTGGCTGCAGATTACTCTTGAAGGATGTGAGGCATGTCCCTGACATTCGCCTCAACTTGATCTCCACCAGCAAACTAGATGATGATGGCTATATTACTTATTTTGGTAAAGGAAAATGGAAGCTCACCAAAGGTAACTTGTTAATAGCAAAAGGTAAGAAAGATAGTTCTCTTTATCTCACTAAAGCCAAAATGCACATTGGAGAAGTAAACACTACTAGGAAAGAAGTTCCTACCGAGTTATGGCATAAGCGACTCGGTCACATGAGCGAAAGAGGACTTAAAATGCTTTCCAAAAGGGAGTTTGATACGATCCAAAAGGCTGAAAAGACCTAAGTTCCAAAGGATCCCTTAGTAATAGCAACAGGACCCATGACGCAAGCAAAACGTTAAAGAATTCAAGACACGCTTCATGGTTTGATGAAACAAAGCTTACAAGAGATAGCTAAGGATTTTGATTTTCCTAATACTTCAAAATCGACTTGGAGAAATGTTACCTATGTCGAGAACAAATGAATGATGCAATGAGCTACTATCTTGCTACCTTATGAATTATATGTTTCATATAATTCTTGGACAAATTTTTGATATTTAGGGTCATTTATTACTTATGATATTTTATCACTTGTATCTTAAATATCACTTGTGATATCTGGCAAGATATCTCTTGTGCCATGTTGCCTATGTTCAAGTACTAGTTACAACTAATTGTTAGTTACAACTAGCTATTAGTAATATCTATTTGTAATTACTCTATAAATAATCCTCTCATTCATCATTAGAGGGTTAGATAGTTTTATTGAATTAATTCCAAGAGTATTTTTCTCTCCATTGTGAGAAACTTATTCTTTGTGATTCTTTACGGAACCACATATTCAACTTCGTCGAATTGATCCAATGACGATTTCACAATGGGTTAGGGTTCGTGGGGCTGCCGTTCCTTACGGGTTTTAACTTGGATTCATTCGAGAACCTATCAGATCTAACGATCTTGCAAGACCTTTCTTGTTCGCGGGTTTCTACGACTTCTTGATTGTAGGGGTTCGCATTAGAGCTACTACCAGGAATCAAAGGTACGCCTCTAAGTACTTGAGTTGATTGCATCATGGGAAAACAACACAGAGTTACGTTTCATAATTCTTCATCAATCAGAAAAGGAAATATTTTAGATTTGATACACACTGATATCTGCACAATGCAAAGTAGAACACTTGGAGGAGAATTCAGCAACATCAGTAGCAGTCAAAGGCAGTAGTAATAGTTAGCAAAAGCAGCATTCAAAATTGAAGTTGCAACAAATTCAACACACACTGCAACAACAACATTCAACAAAAACTGCAGCAGTAAAAGAGCAGTAGGAGTTAGCAAAGGCAGCAGCTGACAGCCCGGGGAGCATCTATAAATACCCCCTTTCACAACCCATAAAAGGGTGTGACACCAAAAGAGAGACATAAGAAGAAGCTCCTTCTTCCATCTCTTCTAATCTTCATTTGTTTCTAGTTTTGAGTGATCCAATTTGTGATGACTTTATCTACAAATTGAAGATTGTAGTGTGTGTGAAATCCACCTAAGGATGAAGTTGTAATCCCATTATTATCATAGTGGAAGTTGTGTGTGAGGACTATGGTCCCGTGGTTTTTTCCAATTTGGGTTTTCCACGTAAAAATTCTTGGTGTCATTCTTGCCTTGTTTATTTTTATTCCATTTGATTTCAAAGATTTTGGGCTTGGGAAATATCCATTTTTCCCAACAGCTTTGTCCTAGTGCTAATTAGGACACACAAAGAATGTATTTTTCCCATTAATTTTTGATTCTTTTCTGCATAAAATTTCCCTTCAAGGGCTCTACGAAATTAAATGGAATTGGTGAATGAAATCTGTTAAAGCCCTATTAGGTCTCCCGAATGGAACTTGTTATGGTTGAATAACACTCCTTCAAGAGACCTATTAAGTTTGAATGGGTCTCTTGATCCAAACCAGCTTTTTTTTTAAAAAAAATAAAATAAAATATTAAAATTTATCACAATATAATTATTTTTTGAATCTATCTTGTATTTTCTTATATATTTGATTTTATTAACAATAATTTTGATTTTTTTAAATATATTTTAACAATATGTTTTGAGAGAATATTCAAAGAAGAAAAAATATGTAAAAAGTAAAATTAAGAATTCAAAGTGTTACCTTAAGCAATTAATATATATATATATATATATTTATTTATTTTATCCTCTATTATCACTAATGTATTTAAAATAAAATCTTATATGACTTGATCATAAAGGATGAAAACAAGCTGTCTGTTAAACCTTCTATTTTTCGAAACTTTTAATATCTATCTATTAAAATTTTAGAGATAGTTTCTAGAAATTTTTTTATTATGATGGCATGTTTGTAAATTATGTGAATATTTTTAATTTTTTATTCTTTTGTCTTTTTTTTGTTTTGTTTATCTAAAAGTTTTAATTTACTTGACCTTTCAATTTTTTGTCATTTTAAAAAATCATTAATTTTCATCATCATTTTATGGATTCTTTTCATATTTTTCAATCTTCTTTAAAATTAATTGTTCTTTTTTTCTGACAAGATAACTCTTACTTATTTGTTTCTTTTGCTTATTCTCTTATTTTTTACATTTTTCATCCATTGTTTTTTTTTTAATTATTATTCTTTTGTATTTTTAGTTTGAATAAAGATTTGTTTAAATTTTAAATAAGAGTTTTTTCTTTTGACTACCAAAATAAGAATTATTGAGATGCATTTTTTAATTTATTTTTAATATTAATATATAAAATATACACGATATTTTAAATAAGATAAAAATTTAACTAATTTTAATATATATATATATATTTACAGTCAAATAGTATAGTAGTAAAAGACTAACGTGAAAGACGAAAGAAAGAAAGTGAAAGGTTTTATTAGTCTATATTTTAATTAGTGCAAAAATTATCACTGAAATTAAGTTTAAATTGTGATTGTATTTGGATACTTTTAACCTGACCAACCAAAACTTAAAAAGAAAAAGGAAAAAAAAATGGAACGTACGAATAAAGTATATTAGTATGTCTTTTTAAATATATCTTTAACTCTTAACACTGTAACACTCTAATAATTATATTATTATTACACTTATAAAATTTAAATTTTGTCGAAATAAAATTTTATCCAAACAATTATTCACCAGATAATTTTTTTTATTATAAAAAAGTAAATATATTTTTGGCAAATTAGCAAGTTTAGTCCCAAAACTATCGCAATTTAGTGAAATAGGTCCCCAATCTAATTTTTTTGTACAAATAGGTCCCCAAACTATGCAAATCATGTGATTAAGATCTTTCCATTTAAAATTTCCGTCAATGTTCACCCATTTGAACGAAAAAATGTCCAAGGACATTTTGGTCTTTTCACTTCCAAAATGAAAAAAAAAAAAAAATCAAAATGCAAAGAAACGAAGCACGAAGCTGGGAAAGGAGGGAAAGGAAGGAAAGGACACTGGTAACTTCAGCAATTTCAGGTGGTCGGTGGTCTTCATCATGCGCATCGGTGCCTTTTGTCAGCGAATCGGTGGCAAAAAAAAACAATGTGGAGGTCTAACGTGAGAGGAATCAAGAATCCATCAAGCAACCGTTTTTTTTTTGTGGATTCGAAACCGTGATTCGAACTTCATGGACAGACAACAATCCTTCAAGAAGGTTTGTAGCATGTGAGTAGAGGGTAAGTTTTGATCTTCAAGAAATGTATAGTTCTAAGTATAGAGAAATTATAATTATGAGTTTAATTTTTTTTTTTTTTTTTTTTAATTTCAGGATGGGAAGAAATGTAAATTTTTTTCATGGGTTAATCCTCCAATTTGTGATAGAACGAGTTCCGTAATATCTGGTTTGCTAAGAATAGTGAAGAAGTTGGAAGAGGAGAATGTTGTTTGTGAGAGAAAAAAAAAAGGATGGAGTTTGCTTTAATAATTTCATGGATAATAATTGTATATTTGTGTATTTAAAAGATGTGAAGATGATGTTAGTAATGTTAGTGTATGTGATTGTTAGTAATGTTATTGTATATTAGTAATGGCACTATGAAATATTTTGCTCATGACTCTTGAATTTTATAATTGTAGCTTTGATGTTGTCTTTTGGGTGGTTTATTTTAGTTCCAAGAAATTCAAGTAGATTTGATATCCTTTGTGTTTTCATGGTTTGGTAATTAAATATCATGATCTTTTAATTCTAGTAACAAGTATAGTGACTTTCAGGAACAGAAACAATGTTTGCAGATCTAGGCCACTTTTCGAAGAGATATTGAAAGGTATGCTTCCTGCATCAATTAGTTCTATCTCACTTTTCAATAATTGTGTTAATTGGTTATTTATGATCTTGTGCCTAGGAATTACAGTTGGTTTCCACCAGATAGCTCCAATTGGAAAGGCAACAGGTTCCTGATTCTTCTTTTAGTTCAAATAATGGAGATTCTAGTAATTCAGAAGAGGAATAATGAGAATGCACAGCCCAAACAACAAACTTTGATGCCTGTGAAAAAAATTCTAAGCCAACAAGTTTTAATGCATTCATTGGTTATCATGCATGCGGACTTATAACGAAGTTGCATATATTATGAATGGATAACGAGATCATATAATATGCTAATGGTGAAATTTCTATTCCTATGTTGGAGTAAGCTATGGCCTCTTCTAAATCTTGCCTTTTTTTTTTTTTTTTTTTTTTGTTTTCTTGTTAACAGGTTTAACTGTCATTCTTGGAATGTCTCTGTCTAATGTCACTTATTATTTCTTTGTACTGGGAGATGAATACATTTATATCGGTCTACTGCTTATTATTCTGCGAGTCTATTGAGACCATATACCTTTCTGAATGTTTGTTGAACTTTCCCAAGGGGGCATGGTCTATCTCAATTCTCCTGGTTCTTTTCTTGACCATCATGATTTCTTAGCACTATGGTATTGATGTACAGAATAATGGCTCAGTAGACTGGTTAACCGATCTTAGTCCAGGTTTAGGCATCTCTATGGTACCTGGAATGGGTTTTATCTACACTAATATTGTATCTGGAATCCCAGCTTTCTTTACCTATTTCATCACAAACCTACCAGCATTTCATCAAGTTCTAATCTTTGGCCTTGAATACCCCTCATGAAGAAAGGATTATTCTTGAACTTCATGCTAGTTGGGGAAACAGGTAAACTATATGCATGTTATACACATATATATTGTTCTGTGTTTAACTTGAAGCAGGAAAAATAATGTTTATCATCATCTCATGGAGATTGAGACTTTCTTGGACATTTGCAGGTGGTCAACCATTGCCAGGAGCTTGCCAAGAAGAACTGAATATGAAATCAAGAACTACTTGAGGACTCATTTCAAGAAAAAAGACCAAGTATTCAACTGTTAATGCTTATAAACTGAGGGCATGCCTGCTGAGAAAGCAACAGTTTCAGCAGCAGCAGCAAGTAGAACATCAGCAGACATACTGGACATACTAGACATGAAAAGGCTCGTGTCTTTACTTGATGAAAAGGAAAGCAAAGTAGTTCCAAGTCTTCCTCAGATGAAGCAATATGTAGTAGCAGCAGCAGGGGCAATATTTTGTAGTCTAGCTGATGATGATGATCAACAAGGATTTCTGTATTCCACCATCAACAATATTAATTATGGACGATCTTAATTATGCAACTTCGTATTCCTGCCAAGTTTATAAAGATGAGTGTATATATATATATTATATGCAAGAGGAAGGACCATGATTTCTTCTTATATTGCAATATAGAAATGACTCATAACATGATTATAGTTATCCTGGATTAAGCAAAAGCAAAACATGGGGGGAAGGTAAGTAAAAGCTAATGGACAATGGTGTTACACCCTGCTACTAATAAAGTCTTTAGGCTATAGAGATAAAAGAAGTCATAAAATTTCATTCTTAAATTATCAAAATCCTGTTTTAAGGGTAAAACATATAATAACCATTGCGCATAAAAAGAGAAAGGCAACCAAACTATAGTAGTAGAATCCACTCTGGTTTTTCAAGTTAATGCCTTCATTTTAGCCAGCAAAATAACTTACCCAGTAGCTGTAACATAGTTCACTGAAGAAATAGCAAGCGTATAATACAATGCTTAGAAAATAAATAATAACAATTCATACTGAAGTTGATGGCCCACTGAATTGAATATCAATAGAACATGTATACCTTTGGGAAGCATTGATAACCTCCACCTGTTACATTTAGTAAAGCCAAAGATACAACTCTATCAGGTACCATTGCATCCAATTTGCAAGCTATCATTTAACCATGAAGACTGCAATATAGCTGCCAATATGTGTAGACCATTATATATAAAAACCAGCGTAATCACTATGGGAGGCAACCATTACACATATCAATATATAGAAAAAAATATACGATATTTATATTACTAGATTACTGAATATGATATATATTCATATTTTAGACATGAAACATTGTACAAGTTCTCCCTATCCCTATTAATACTAATTATGTTCCAAGTCCTAATATGAATACAAAAAGATAATTTTCAGTTACAAGCTACCTCTATTGTTAGCAAAAATATGTTAAGTTCATATGTTATCTTTGCCCAAAATGTGTACCCTCTTGTGCTTTACAAAAATATGAAGATCGTTTTCTTTACAAAAGGTAAAAGGTAGAATTTGTTTGAATCACCCTATGCAAAATACATGTCATTCACAAAAGCAAAAACAGCTCCAAGTAAGTAGGCTATGGCTTTCTTCCATCTCTCTTGGTGCATCCACTCTTGTTGTGTTATTCTTCTCCACAGTTTCCACATCTTGTGGCTCTTCTCGGTTTCTTTGGCTTTTCCTTACAAATAAACATTATAGTAGATGCAAGAATGTTAGTTTAAATGCATATTTATAACGTAAACCGTAAGAAATTCAATCAAGGTAATAAAAGAGATTGGGTGCTTACATATGTAGTTTGTTATGTGAGGACAGCCTTACATGTTCTGGTATTATGGCCCAGTACACCACATCTACTACACTTAACCTTTGCAAAAGTAGATCGAAGTAGTTTGTTTACACCACTGGCTGAATTGTGTTTGCTGCTTTCTCCTGGTTCAGGCCTTCTTTTGGTCTTCGATCTTCTTGGCATCTTCACTTGTTTTGGTGCCAACAAGGGAGGTAAGTTTGTCTTGGGCCAATTGTTAGGTCCATTTGCAGACCCAATTATTGGCCGGTAGGCTCTCTTATAAGCATCCACAATGTAACATAGATCCACAAATTCAAGAGGATCCTTGCCTTCAAACCCTAGTGAAGAGATAGCATGTACACAAGGGATTCCCGTCAGCTCCCATCTCCTACAAGAGCATCTCCTAAGTCTAGGATTGACAACAAACTGCTCTACCATATCTCACCTCAAATTGTGTCCCACCTACATAAGTCGGAATGCAATTAGCAGATGCTTCTTTGAGCTTCTCAACGATGCATTTGATTTGAGGACATATGTTATCTTCTTGATTTGAAATTCATTGTCTTCGAGCTTGCATTCTCATCATCATATACATTCTTATCTTCTCGAGCAGGCTAGAATAGTTTTGCTCCTTGCTTGTAACAACTGTTTGTTGAAAGCCTCAGTGTGATTATTTATCACCATGTCACATTTTGTTACTAAGCTGAAATATCATCTTGCCTAATGCTCGAGGGATGTAGTGGATTGAAGCCAATGGTGTGCAAGTTCATCGAACTCCTTTAGAAGTTGCATCTCAGCTTCAAATTGATTCCGTTAACTTGCTTTTGTAGCTCTCCAAATCAGCTCTTTAATTTTCTCCCCCGGATGTGATAGTTTCATGTTATTGTGTTGGTAGAGCACATAGAAGCGGTGTTCTACTCGAGGAAGATGCTCCTCAACTACTTGGATGAGTCCCTATAAATTTCACATGTCAAAATGTTAGTTCTAAGTAGATGAAATCTAGGACAGTAAATTAGAGTTTAAGAACATGAGTAGCAAACCTTTTGTCTATCTGATATAATGCACCAAAGTTCTTGATCATGCATTTGGAGATCTCGTACTAAGCTCTCTATAAACCAGCTCCAAGTTCTCATATTTTCACCATCACATACTGCATAAGCCACTGGAAATATTCCGTTGTTGGCATCTATGCCAACAGCGGTAAGAAGGACTCCGGCATGAGGGCCCTTCAAGAATGTTCTGTTTAAGCCCACTAGTTTCCTACAACTAGCTATAAAACCGAATCTGAGGACTGCTAGACACACATAAATTCTTCTAAAGTGTTGTTGCCCAATCCCAAAATCTTCATATATATCAAGCTTTACAATTGAACCCAGATTAGATCGTCTCAATTCTGCACAATAACTGTGAAGCAATTCATATTTTTCATCATATCTTCCATGTATTACTCTCTTGGCCTCTCTTAAAGTCCTATATGCAATCCATTTCGAACTTTAAAGGCACTACTGTCACATTTGAAATCATCAAGATACCAAGTATCTTGCAGTTGCCAAGTTATGGTTTACACTCCTTGAACACTCATGAGTTATAATTTCACAGTCTGAATTTGGAAACTAGTGGTGTCCAAGTGTACATGAGCATATATCACAAACGTACAATTACTTCCCTTGCAATGTACTCGGACTCTAACATGATTATTATTCTTGAAATACAAAGGTCTTCTAGTTTGCACTCCATGGTTCATAATAGCGTCCCGAAGCTCATCTTTTGACTTGAATATTATTCCAACTTCAAATTGAGGATTCAATGCATCATTGTCACTTTGATGAATAGGAAAACCTGCCCCCCGTTCCATGGTCTTCATTTTCAGAACCACAAGCTTCGTTATAGAAATCTCTTTCTTCAACAATGCCCATTTCCATATCAGAAAGTTCCATTTTTTCATCACCTATATCAATGACTTCATTTTGAGGAAACAACTATGTCCTCCTATATCTTGTAATGCTTCCTCTCATGGTTACATTTTGTTCATGACCATTACCCTCTTATTTAGCTCTCTGGACCTCTTGACTAATATTAGCATCAAAGTCTTCGAACCCATCTTGCAAGAACTGAACATATATCCCTTCATCTTCTTCCAATTCATAGTATTCATCTTTGATATCATTGTCATTTCCTTCTTGTTGTATTTCCATGGCGTATTCATTTTCACTATCCATACCTTCAACATGCACCTCATTTTCAATTTCAACTTCACCCTGTTGTATTCCCTCTATGTCAATCATCTCATCCCATACATTAACATCATCTAAGCTACCGACGAAATGATCAACTGATTCATTCCTATGCATTCTGGTAACTTCAGAAATACCTGAGCATATTATATCAACATCAAGATCAGCTTCATCAAGTACTGCCCCCATATCATATGTTTGTCTTTGGCTTTCAGTTGTTGAGCATATGAAATGTTGAGTTTAAATTTCTACTGTAAATTCAACTTCCTCAACTGTATATTCTGAATTAGTTCCTTTAGAATCAGTCAAACTTAGCTGAAATTTCATGCTTGTCTTGAACTGTCTAATATCTTCTTCTTAATTTGAACCAGTCAATAGTCATCTAACATCAAAGAGGTAAACAATAAACAGTCTATATTAGTGATAAACAAAATTAGTTGTACTTGCTATTATAATATCTTTACAAAACAAGGATGATTTTGTTAATTCACTTACAAAATAAGGATAATCACCATCATATATGAAAAATCTTTGAGGTGCATTATTCATGAACTCCTTAGTATAGAAAAGACAATAATAGCCACAATCAATCGCATTGGTTTGTTGAAGAACCTAAAAACAGTCTGTATTAGTTACTGCTAGTAAGCATGAAATACAAGATTGAGACTAAACTAAACAGTTGTTTATTTAGTGCTAGTAAGCAGTTTCTATAACATGGAATATGAACACAATGTTTTACTAACCTAGTCCAAGCTACATAACAGGAATTTACCATTTGACAGTGAGATAACAGAGAATAAAAGACAGTGAGATTGCTATTCTTGTATTGTTGTTCTGCTACAAAAGCACATTTGACATGGCATTGATATTCAGCTACCTACCTAGTTTCATCACATGGTAATGCTGTCCAAATGGTTTTTTAGCAAAGAAGGCAAGAAACTTCTTATAAACTTTAGAAATTTTACTGTAGCTGGCAAGAAATTGTTTATAAACTTCAGCAAGTTTAGCAATTTTAATGAAAAATTTACTGCAGTTTCTAAGAAAATTTCTAAAAAACCATGCAGGAAAATTTACTGCTGTAAAAAATTTACTGCTATTTCTAAGCATGCATGTATTACTTCTGCAGTTTCTAAAATTTACTGTTTATAATCTTTTAGATTGCTTCTGTTGGAATTTACATCAATATTTGCATGCAGGTATTGTATCAAAAGCAGTATTTCTTTTCTGTATAACAATCCTTATGGTAGCATCTTTTATCATACAAGTTTGTCCCATTTTCTTCCTATGGTTGTTACTTTTCATATAAGGCCAATATCTATAGTTCATAATTTCGATGCACCACTAGTCACTGGATAGAGTTTGACAATATTATAGGATTATGGTTTCTCTGCCAATGGGTTAGTTGGTTTGCCTGAAGGATCATAAATGCTATATCAGATTTGGAGTTAAAACCTTTATGGTCAAGTAGTAGCTCTAAGTCAAAGGTT